>CAVNYN010204849.1:0-31478 GCA_963692815.1 Nyctanthes arbor-tristis
CAAAATAATGTGAAATCAGAAAGTTAAAAAATAATATTTTTTTTTAGGTCCCTGAATTTTCTAGGTATGCTAGCTAGTCAAGTAGACCACCAAAAATGAAATGTACTAGTGTTGGTTGCTCGAGTGGGGCAACTTGTTTGTTACTAGCTTGAGTTCTTAAAGGGTCGATAGACGAGGAAAATAACTTATTGGAATAAAAGGTCATAGATTGTTAATTAATTAATTAACACACAGAGTTTAGTGGGAGTATAAGTTGCAAATGCTTGCAATCTAAGAAAAAATCGCTAGTTGAAGTTAAATTTAATAACAATACACCGAATTTCTTTTTCTTGGATTCTCTACCTGAAGTATAGAGTTTGTCTCATTCTTCAACTTTTAATTTATGAATCACTTTCTATTTTGCTTTAATGGCAATGTTTTGATTGCTTTTAACCGTCAAATCTCTCTGAATCAATTGTCAATTATTCATTATACCTTGTGACCTTGACAAAGCTTGACTCCCTTGTCCCTCTCCTCTTATCTTTTTCCAACCAAGTTTACGAAAGAAAGAATTAAGGGAAAAAAATAAAAGAAAATGCGATCTATTTCTAATTACCATTAATTTCCATAAGCTCTCACGCATAAATATTGATACATATGACAAACAAAAATAGTAATTTATAAGACTATCCAACTACTGTCGCATTTAGTATTATTCATCAATTATATATCATGCGTTACGGTAGATTATTTCAGACGAATATATAATGTATTCCATTTTTCTTCTTGCTTGTAAAGATGGATGGTGGGGTGGGGTGGGGTGGGGTGGGGCGGGGCAAATATTAATTGGGTGACACTTCTATTTATTAATGGATTACATGATTACTTCAAAGCACGTGTGTCTTAATTGGAGCACGTATATATGATTGCTTCATTTGAATTTATGAAATAATAGAGTATACACATATGATGATATTCCCACTTCACGGAATTCCCTACAACCCAACTTTGTAGCGTGGACATAGAGGAAAGGTGATTTTCCTCTTTCTGTGCTATTTCTGCCCTGACACACCCATGAGCAATGACATATATGATCATGGCATGTTTATTATACTAGTAGAAAACGTGATCGAGCAGATAATTAATTAGATTGTTATATATCTTCTTAATTTTATGATGTAATTTAGTACGTACTCGTAAAATGTATCTCATGATTTCTTATCCATAAAATAATTGCTTGAAATGCACCCACCCCATTTTCAATTTCATCATTTTGGGATCAATGATTTTGTGGGTTTTTTTTTTTTTTAAATTCAGATAAAGATCTGAGTTTCAGAGACTGTGCAAAGATTCGAGTGGAAGAAGAAACCAATAGGACCAATCAAGAAATGCCACGTGCATTTGTGATGCTAAGATTAATTTTGATCATGGTTGGAAGAAAGCTATCAAGAAATCCGAATACTTACTCAAGTTCGTTAGGCCTTGTTTGGTCCCTTGTATCTTTTAAGTAAGTCATTAGCAGCTTAATTGTATTGGTCAAGCATAAATCAAATTATATCTTATGGACATCTTTAAATTGTTTGAGCAGGTGGAAAATAGGGATGCCCAGTTTGGTGAAATACTCGATCAAGATAATCTCGGATGCGGGGCTTGGAATGGCTATGTTCAGTTTAGGTATGTAATACTGAACGAAATTAAACAGTACAATAGACAAAACTTTTAACAAATTCATTTGCAGGGCTTTTCATGGCACTACAGCCTCGGATAATTGCTTGTGGGACTAAAATGGCTGTAATTGGGATGGTGATCAGATTTTTAGGCGGTCCGCTACTCATGTCAGCTGCATCTTTTGCCGTTGGTATGAGAGGAGTTCGCCTGCACGCTGCCATAGTCCAGGTACCAAAAAAATGGCGCCGGTGTTTGATAAATTGAATAAATATACATATCGCAATCTAATGTGTTAAACAATATTTCTTGTACATAGGCAGCCCTTCCCCAAGGGATTGTTCCATTTGTTTTTGCCAGAGAATATGGATTGCATCCCGACATCCTAAGTACAGGGTAAATTTGAATTTATTTTGGTATTTTATCAAGTGCAAGATTCTTAATGATCACAATTGCACTAATCATAATTTTCTCTCGCTCTGCAGGGTTATATTTGGCATGTTGGTCTCTCTACCCGTGACACTCCTTTATTATGTGTTATTAGGCCTATGAAGAACACAACTCAAAATGGAAGAGGAAGGGGATTTTTATATATATATTAGGACCTACTAAGGTCGAATAATGGGAGGAGATCTAACTCACATTTAAGTGTCGCTAGCACAAGCAAAGTTTTCCGAGCTTTTCGGTTATGTAAAGTACTTAAAGGATTCAATGTTGAGTAGGATTGTGCTAAAATTGACTCTTTGAGCTATTAATGTCAAACTATGTTGCTACTAATCCTAGTATACAGGTTAGTGGAAACCGAAAGAGAATGAATAATCATGACAAATAATTGAAGAAGAAGACTAAATTTTGGGTGTGATGTGAGGAAAAAGATGTTTTGTAGCAAGCAAGCATGTTTTGACCATATTAAAGAAAAAGAAGTAGAATCATTTCATAAAACACTACCTAGTGCCTACCTTGATGTTTTCATGCTTTTTCCCAAAGTTTTCAATTCATTCTTTAATTATCTTTTCAACCACACATTAACATTGGAGTTGGAGTAGGAGCTAAATATAGCTAAAATTAATAGTCGTAAGCTGCTCTTCCCAACTTGATAGTTAAAATTTCCGTTGGTCAAAGAGTTGACTAATGGCTAGAGTTAACGGATTCTGTTCATAGGGTCTTGGATGGAGATTTTGGGAAAGGTTGGAGACCCTCAGGAGTAGAATTAAAAGTTAAGGATGTAATCTATTAAAAGTTAAAAGGTTGGGGACGTTAAATGTAAATTACCCAAAAAATAAAAAATAGCCTTCATTTCCGGTCGTCCTGTCTAGGAGCTTGCTAAGTTGACTTTGTCGGGGTATTTGGGCTTGTGGAGCCCAAACGCAAGATGTCATTTGGGGTTCCAAATACTACATGAATCATGTGCGTCAGCCAGTCTTATTTAGACCCTTCAAATGAAAATCATCACCATTACGTGATAGGTTACCACCATATTTTCCTTCCCCATTCTACATTTTAACAAAAGTGTAATTTTCATTATCTTAACTAAATTAAAAAGATTTACAATATACATGTCAAATTGAAAATCTTAAGTTGTTTGATCTTTGATAAGACCAATTTTCAAAATCTAATTGGTTATTTGATATTGTTGTGCAGCAAATTGAACGTGTGATACACAAAATTTGTGCCATAGCTTGGAGTATTTGGCATTGTCGTAATGCTTGATTATGGATAGGTTCTTCTGACTCCCCTTGTCAAACCATTTACTATGGCATCAATTTTCTCTTTGAATAGAAGCCAACACAGATTACATCAGCGGTTAGATCTACCTATACAACACCACTACAGACCATTGGCATAAACCCCCTCCTGGTTTGTGGAAGTGTAACACTAACGCAGCCATCTTTGAAGACACAGGCATGTTTGGAATTGGAATGGTTCTGCGTGATGAGAAATGAGAATTCATAAGGTGCCACCTTGAAACAATGAAAGGGTTCCATCTTCCAAAAGAGGCTGAGGCAGTAAAATTAAGATTAGTCATTTATTGTTTATGCAATTTAGGTATATTACACTATAAGAAACAGGAGCTATAGCAGCGATGTTTTGAGATGACATCAAATGTTGTTGCTATAGCGTTGGCTATAGCGGCGACACTGACTCGTCACAATAATCTTCACCTTATAGCGGCGTCATCCTAATGTCGTCACTATTGGTTGTGTCTACAAGGACGACTAGTCATTTTGTTGCTGTATATTGTTATCTATAGCGAAGACAAGTAAAAGGTCGTCCCTATATTTCTTGATCTAAAACGACGACCTATAAATGTCGTCGCTATACGATTGCCGGGAAGATTTCCCGTCTTTGTTCTTTTATTTACTGACGACAAGTTGTTGTTATAAGCAATATGTTCCTCACTATAGTTGTAATAATCTATATAGTATATATTATAAATGTAAATTGTTAATTGAAACTTGACTTAGTTGAATTGGTGAAGTGCAAGGCTCCTAAAGGGAAAGGCATGAGTTTGATTCCTAAGGCTTGTAAAAGTGTGTTTAATTAAATGTGGAAAGCAATGGGCTGGCTACGGAGCGGGTTGGGTGGATGATGGTGGGTCAGTAAAAAAAATTATTTTTAAAAAAAAATTTAGCAAAAATTATGGAATGTATAGCGGCAACTTTAAAGTCGTAGCTATACATCTATTGGTGTATTAATATGGGCCTATACTAACGACTTCGTCGTCGCAATAGGTTTGTAGGTGACAATCACTATAGGCGACATTTGTTGTAGTGATTAGCAATGTTTTTCTTGGAGTTGGATGCCAAAGCAATAGTTGACGCTGTCAATGGTAATGGGAATGATCACACTGAGTTTGGTTTGCTTGTTCTTGATCGTAAAGCGTTGCTCAGCAACGGAAATAATTTCAAGGTGCAATTCAATCGGAGGCAAGCAAATGGTGTCACGCATATGATCGCTAGGAAGGCTAATTTTTATAACGGTCCTACTATCTTGAATGTTGTACCTGAATGGCTGATTGATGTAATTATCAAGTGATGTATGTATTGGATCGCTTAATAAGAATTGAATGTTTGCCTTCAAAAAGATATTGCTTTTTACATTTTGCACCAATATCCCAAATTTTCATAATTCGTCCAATTGAACCCCAACTATATTTATAACTTCTTAATTTGTTACAATTTAGTCCCTCAAAATTTATTTACTTCATTTTTCTTTTTCTTTCAAATTAGAATTAAATAATTACCATCCCTATTTTAGAAGTTAGAACAATTCTCCTTCAATTGAAACAAAAAGGAAAATTAAGGTAACATATTAAGGGGGTAGATTGTAACATCTCGAAAATTTCTACAAATTAAGGTAAGCAAAGAAATTGTTGTTTTGAAAGAATTACTTGAATATTATTGTAAGATTGCTTGAAGATTGTTATTCAATTGACGTTAAAGAAAGAATTTGGTTGATAATTGACATAAACTAAAGTGTAGTAACTTAATTGACATGAACTAAAGAGTGTGAACTTAATTGAGAGATAATGCAAGGGAAAGGACTTCTTGGGCAATTTCCCGCCAAGTGTGCGGCGCCACATTGCGCCACTTGTCACGATGTGATTGGCGCCACTTGTCATGATGTGATTGGCGGAACTCAAAAATTATTAAAACTAACTAAATCCTAACTATTATATAAAGGGGCTAAGGGTTTCAAAGCTTCCAAACCATTTCATTTTCTCTTCCGACTCCAAAATTCGTCCAACTTGGACAAGGGAAGGAGAAAACCAATAAAAACCTACCAAAATACCTATTTGTCCTTTGAAAAGAGTCCCTTACCATATATGGAAGGATTATAGCTTGAAAGATAGCTTTAATTGAGGAATATCATGGCTTTAAGGATACTTCTTCACGTGGATTATTCGAAGAATATTTGAGATGGGTAACCTAATACTTTGATTCCTTTTCTACATGCATAAAGTTTTGATAAGATAAGTGTGTATTTGATTGATGATTTTGATGAGACAAACATGTATTTGAATGTATTATTATTGAAAGAAAGATTGTTTTATTGCATTTGTATCGCTAGTTAATGGTCTACCCATTTTGAAATGCTTTGTGATTGTATGGCCTTACTGTGTGTTCTTGGCCATTTTGAATTGTTTCCTACACTATGACCTATTTAATGATCCCGGAATAGGGAAGATTAGTGTAGTGTTTGCTTTGAATTGGAATCTCAGTATGGGTCTACCGGGGTTCATTGTGGATCCACTTAATTGAATTAATATGAATCTGGCGCGCACGACGGGTAGTAGTTTAACTAGTGATAAGGCCCTTTTGTGCATTGAAAAGCTTTGTACATGCAATGATTTTCTTGGAAATGAGTTTTATAAACGAAAGGTGAATCAAAGGATTGTGTTATTCACTGAGTACGTTGTACTCACTCCCCACTTATTACAATTTTTGTAGATAATTGGAGTCATAACAATTGAAAAGCAGGGCAAGATGGATGTTGGATCGTGCTCGCGAATGGGAGTAGAGTTGTACATATGGTGTAAACTTGTTCTTGAAACTATCACGAATTTATTACTTTTACGCACACCTCTATAATATATATGTTTTACATCTTATAACATATAAGATAATAGAGAGATATAATCTTTATATTTATTTGAATACTACTTTTCATTGTAAAAATTTTATAATAATTTGACACACCTTAGTAATCAATGAAATATATCTATTAATACAACTTCTTGTGTTCTATATATTTTCTTGAAAAACCTATCTTTAATGTTTCTTTAAAAGATTGACGATTTGTTAACTTATGTAACTATCTTTGTCTAATAAACTCTGTAAGATAAGATAAATTGAATTGTTTCGCACGTTTCGTACCCGTTGTTTGAATAAAAGCTTCCACTACAGAATTTGTAAAAACCATAAGATATTCGGAAAATATTGTAAAGTTAGCAGGGGCGTGACATTACAACTATAGTGACAAACATGTTGCTTATAGCAATAACTTGCAGTCGATGAATATGAGAACAAAGGCGGGAAATCTTCCTGTCAATTGTATAACGACGACAATTTTCGGTTGTAGTTTTCAAGAAATATAGCAATGATTTTTATGTGTCGTCGCTATAGATAGCAATATATAGTGGCGACATCACTTGTCGTTCTTGTAGACCCAACTTACAATGATGACGTTATGGTGTCGCCGTTATAGAGTGAAAACTACTGTGGCGACACAGTCGCCACTATAGCCAACGCTATAACAACGACATTTGTTGTCGTCAAAAAATGTTACTGCTATAGCTGCTGTTTTTTGTAGTGTAAAGAATTGTTCGTAAGCGATTTGTCACATGTGAATCAGTTCTTGGTAGCACGCCGGTTTAAAGTGATTTATTTATCTTTTACTAGACGGGTGTCTACAATTTGTTTATGTAATAGTTATTTTTTACTTTTAAATAGAATTTTTGAACGGCGCTTAATATGACACAAGTGAAAATAAACATGATATCTCATCCACATGCACTCCAATGTTATCTGTGATTGATTTTAAATTGCAGTCATATCCTTTTGTTAAAGTTCGTTAGATTGTACAAAAATTGCTTTGTATTGCAATGGCACACGGCCACGTTCAATGTGCTAATTAATTAATACATTACCATAATAATAATGCTTAAAAAGTTTGCATGTGAGAGATGCTTTTCTATAAGTTGCATGTTGGGTCCATTAAATCGTATATGGACTTTGTTTGCAATCGGGGTCATGTGCAAATTCTTGGCTCTGTGTAGTAAAATCTCTATCCGCCTCCGGCATTAATTCATGCCCCTGTATATATATTTATTTATTTCAAGGAGCAAAGCTTTTCTTTGACTCTGACCTTTCACTGAAAAATGTTGTTATATATAAAACTCACGATTTAGATATATACCTAATTGATATTTATATAATATAATATATTTGTTTTAACGGATTTAAATTTGATCACGTAGCCACAGTTAGTATGTTTTCGGAACGTACGTGCAACTCTCACCTATTTTATCCGTTTTAAAAAAAGAAAAACTCTTACCTATTTTATAAATAATAATTCATAAAATTTAAATTGAGCAGAAATTTCCTAGAGAGGCACTAAGTTTAGGGACTAAAGGCAATGATAACATTGCGATAAGAGAAAATTACTACATCATCTTTGAATTTGATTTTAGTCGTCCCCGGAAACGATACGGAGCAACATATATATTCATTAAATTAAAATCATTTCAGTCATCCTCCATTGGGTATGTGAGTTGTGAAAGGGGAGAAAATATCCGGTATTTCAAGAGTATCCTACTAAAGTACTTCAAGCCAATCAATAATCTACACATAGATTTAAGGTCTCAAAAATGGGGTTCAAGATCGGAAGACGTGTATGTTTCTTATTGGCCTGGAGTAAAGAATTAAGGTCTCCTAGAGTAATTGAATTTTTTCGTCCATGGATGTTAAAGGAGAGTGATATAAAGAGAAAATGATTATTTTAATTGAAATTGAAAATGAATATAAAGGAGTGTAGGAAAAAGAGCCGAAAAATGATGTTATTAAAAAAGTTGTTAAATGAATCTTTTTTGGCTGGTTGTTAATTTTAACGACAATTTTAGCATTGTGCAAAAACTTAATGTTTTTGAAAAAAGCTCTTCGATCTTTTATTTAATAAAGTTTGACCAATATATAACTTTTAACAATAATAGGGATTGTTTGGACTTGAGTGGATATTGATGAATATTTTGTTTAACATATTCAATGTGACACTTCAGTTAATGTTGTTAAATTTAAGTTACATGCATTGCGTCTAAAAACAACTTCAAATACACTTTATTGTTTATGTGGCATTTAATTAAAAACAACTTAAAATACACTTTATTGCTTACGTGGACAGCTAATTAATTTAATAATAGCAATGTGGATGATCTTATCCACGTCCTCCACTGATTTTAGATTATAATCTATAATTCTTGTCTGAAAACTTGAATAATGCATTCACTCAATCAACTGAGCTATCCCTTATTAGATTATTATTAGTACAGAAATATTGAACATCAAAGAAGCAGCAGCATCATGCATCAACCCAGACCCAGTGAACCAAGAGGCATGGACATATATTTCATAGTGCTACTTCCTTGTTGAAAATCCAACTGAATTTCACACTCTGTGGCTTCATCTTCTTGGCTCGTTCATGGGCTCTCTCTTGCAACTTCCTAATCCTCGACGGCAGCCCACACACATAATCCTGTGCACGTCTCCTGTCACCTCTTAAACCCTCCAGCGTCTCCAATCTCCACCGAGCAATCAAGAACTCAAGAATATCAGCATAATCTCCACTTGTATAAACCGCAAGCCGCTGTGCCACAGTGGTAAAATGCTCAAACAGATGTTCGTCTTGGCCGTCATACATCAGATGGGCTGGCATTATGATTTTCTTCCTCATCATCTCTCCAATGGCAACCATGGCCTCATTTGGATCAATCTCCAGCAACTTTTCGACGATCCTAATGTATGCATTCTCATGTCGCTTTTCGTCTGCCGCAATGGTCCCACATATCCGTGCAAGCACTGGATCTCCGCCCGCCTTCGCTAGCCTTGCCGTGTTGCCTTGTGACCCAAATGTGGCTCGTTCTTGAAATGATGTGTACACAAAACCCAAATAGGGGTTATTTTCTAACCCGGGATTCTGCATACAAAATCACAAGTGACATCGATCTCCCGTGACCGTAACATGGTGAAATCAAAAGTGGAACAATAGTAAAGAAAAAAGCTAGCTATTACAATTTATTATATTAAAATATTTTACCATTCCAGCTCCAACCAAGTACTGCGTAGTCTTCTCAATCATGGACATGTTGACCCGACCAGAAAGGTACAGATAGTGATGAAGCCGGATTCGCCCTTATGAATAAATTTCGCAAGTCCAAGCCTATGTTCAAAATCCCTTGTTCCTGCAAAAAAAGGTAGGGAGGCGTACCTTCGAAGCCCCTCCGGCGTGAGAGTAAGTAAGGGAGGTGTAAGAGATAAAAGTATATGACGTAAGCAAATTTAGGTTAAAAAAAGTATTAGGGAATGTGCACGTGAACAGTGAATATTTAAAGATAAATTATACCTGGGCCTCTTTAATGGGCTCTACGTAAGAATAGATAGGCTAGGACTCTTTTTTAAATCGAAATACTACCAATGTCATTGGGCCCCTGGAGGCCCAATGCGAACCATGGCCTTCAGAACATCGTTAGGCCCATAAAGGCCCAATGTAAATTATAGCTCTTCCAGATGGGTTCGGAGCAGATCACCATGCTGGTTCTCTTCAGCAGTCCAGGCCCGAATCCACGAGGCCCATGGGCTTGGGCTGCATGCGGTCTCG
Source organism: Nyctanthes arbor-tristis (assembly GCA_963692815.1). Lineage (NCBI taxonomy): Eukaryota > Viridiplantae > Streptophyta > Magnoliopsida > Lamiales > Oleaceae > Nyctanthes > Nyctanthes arbor-tristis. Next base: position 10,018 of record CAVNYN010204849.1, read on the forward strand.
TCTCGGACCCCATCAAAAATGTTGAGCAAAGTCTCATAAGTGGGCAATGCCTCTTCTGTGATCGTATCACCCACAAGTACCACAAAATACTCGTCCGGAATCTCGGCCGTTCGCTGCCGGAGGGCCTTGATTTCGCCGGCGAAGTGGTCGAGCGGATGAGATGGGTCTGGAAGGAAGTCAGTGGGCTGCTAGCTCTGCTCTATGGGCTTGAGGAGTGGGAGGATGCTCCGGGAGGCCCAAGATTCTAGTGACTTGAAAACTTCCACTTTTCCCGGTGGCATTGAGTGGGTGACTTGGCGGTGGAGTGGTAGTGCTACATATGAGATAGGAGGTGGTGCACGGCTGAGGCGGACACTTGGTGTGCATGCAAGTGGGCAGGTGGTGATGAGGTGCGAGAAGGCCGAAGTTTTCATGGCTTCCAACGAGTGTGTTCAGACTTTAGATTTTCGAAAGGAGGATGACTCTTAACATTTTATAGGACCTTATAGGAACCCACAATAGATGGGTTTTTATCCAATTAGACTGTTTTCCAGGAGTCACAGGGCTTCGTGTAATTGACAATTACCTGTTAGGTTTTTCTTTTCTTTTTCCTTTTTCTATAAAGGGCCAAATGTGGCGAGTCCAATTTTGTGGACCCTTTAACGGGTTAATCCTAACTCCTAACCCCGTAAAAAAAGTTAACATTCTATTAGGACTTAGGATGGGGAAGAGAGTTTAATTAGAGATTGAATTGAATGTGTTGACCCTGCTAATGATTGGATTAATTATTGAAAGAGAGGGGTTAGTTTCTAGATCTTCAATGTAAGAATATTGACAGTATATATATAGTAAAAAATTGACATTATATTTAATGTACTCTCCAATTTAATAATGTTCACATTGTGTATTTAGCAAATTATTATTAGGTAGTTTGAAATGCGAAAGAGGAATAAATCCAATGATTGGATAAATTAATACTTGATAATGTCATCGCAAAATATTCTCCACAACAATATCTAACATTTAATGTGCAAATAAGTACATTTTTGCTAATGGTCACAACACTACCACCCTGCAGTTGCGATTTTAGTGAGGCTATACATGTTTCTTTCTTTCTTCCTCTTTCTTTTCCTTTTTATTTTTGCTTTTGAAAGAATGGGCTATACACGTTAATTTAGTGGCTGAAGCCGGGGATTAAACATTTTTTTTCTTCGATCTATTAAATTAATCCTTTAAAACTAATTATATTGTTAACGAAAATCTTTATAATAAATTTTAAAAACTTTCAAACAATGAAATTGGAAGCTTAATCAGAACTGAATCAAATGATGAGGGATGTTAATTTATTTTCCTTTTAAATGGTTCTCAAAGAACTCATTTTTAAATAATGTTAGTTGCAAGTTATTATTATTAATTTTTTATATGGGATATTTAGTTACAAGTTTTATTATTATATAGAGTCACAGTAATGCAATTTTTTTTAAAGTATAATTATAATATGTATCATGACAGTACAAGTGCATATAGATATATATTCTTCTGAAACACAGTGCACAGAAATCAATAATACAAACGAACTCAAACTCTTATACAGAAGACTACAAATTACATTTTCCTTCTGAAACACAGCACACAGAAATTAATAATACAAACGAACTCAAACTCTTATACATGAGACTACAAATTACATATAAATTGCAGACAAATCGAATCGAACCTGAGACCTCTGCGTCCTAGGGCGTCAATTTTAGCCCATATGTGAACGGGCTAAGGCCTCATTGGCGATGCAATTTTTTTTTTTCTAACAGAAAATAGCATACAAAATTTTAACCTTTGTTTTTCATTACATTTTTTCTAATGAATTATAATTTCACAAGTGCTAATTTAAAAAGTTACCATAACCATTTATTTTCAACTAGTTATACAAAAGAGAATTTATATAACCTACAACAATTTTATAAGTTGCCATTTATTTTTACATATTACAAAAGGAATTTGCATAGTCGTAATCTATATATATATATATATATTAAGAGAATGATGACTTTTCTCACTCTTTTTCTAGCTATCTAGGGTTTCTAGCTCTATAAGGTTTTTAGCTTTATAAGATTTTTTGTGATATCATTTAATTCTTTTTTGTATTTTTATTTTTATCTTTTTTTCTTGAGATTGTTATACTCATTTTTTAAATAATATTCTCATTTTCCTTTATTAATCTATATCCGATCCTCAATTCACAGTGGTTTCTTTAATAAAATATTTTGAATTAGAGATCTGTCACTTATAAAATCGAATACGAAATTAATTAAGAGTTCTATTTCAAAAAAAGCATATAATAATTTTTATGATTCCAAAACTCAAGTATAGCACGTCTCTAAACTAATAAATTTTTAAAAATCTGTAACATTAATTGTAAATTTCAATTTTTAATAATTTTTTAAGAAATTTTTATATGGTTATTGTAGTGCAATAATCAATTAAATTTTTTAAAAGTTATAGTACTCTAATTTGTCGATTCTATAATTGAATTAAAACTTTTTAATAATTTAAGTTTTACCGTATTTAGAGTTGGATTATTTATTTGAGAAATGGACCGAATATTGATACAATTACATTGTAATAGTTGTTCAAAAAATTTTATTAAACATTTTTTTATTGAATCATCTCAATTAATTTTTATTTATATATATAAAATTAACTGGTGTTGTAATTCAAATAAGTGCTACGACAGTTATGTTTCTCATATTCTAGACAGGAGGTCCTAGATTGAAACACACATGCCCCTCCCCTATAACCACTGTATCAAAAAAAAAAAGAAAAAAGAAGAATTAACTGGTACAAAAAGTGTTACTCACAAATAAATTCAAACATAATAGAATGGTTATAAAAATTTATGTTTCATAATATTAATATGACTCAACTGGCTGTATTAATAATTTATATTAAATTTTTGTATAAAAATTTATTGACATTTATTATTAGAGTAATTATAGGGAGAAATATTTATTTGACATGAATAACTGATATTAGTTCCCCTTCCGCCCCCTACTGTATGAAAAAAAAGAAATTAACTAGTACAAAAAATGTTATCGACAAATAAATAAATCTAAATATGATAAAATAGTTATATAAACTTATATCTCATAATGCTAACATATGACTTAACTGACTGTGTTAATAATTTATTAAATTTTTGTAGAAAAATTTATTCACATTTGCTATTAGAGTAATTCTAAGTAGACATGTTTATCTGATATAAATAATTAATATTCGTTAGTTGACAAATGTGAATTGGTTATTTATATGCAAGTGGTGAATTTGAAGACTCACGATCATCAAATACATGGTTGACAGCTAAATATGTCACTTTTTCATGCTAGATAAATAAGTTGTTGGGAGTTAATGTAAATTCCCCGATTACGCTCACAGGACCGTTGTTTAAGGAATTTAATGAGATAAGGAAAAATAAAAGAACGAAGACAAATTTACGGACTATCAAAACTTTTCACTATATAATTCAAGTCGCTACAACCATATAGAATTTCACTCACCAACCCACAACCACCAAGTATTACAAGAAAAATAACAAAACTTTACAGCACCTAAATTTCTACTCTTTGAACAAACCTCAAAGAGTTACAAGAAAAATTCACAAGATGCTAAGCTCACCAATTGTTCTCTCAAAGACTCAAGTCACTCTTATACTTAAAAGAAGAAGAAAACACATCTATTTATAGGTTTTGTTTACTTAGAAGACAAGACAATTCCTTCTAGGATTTAGATTCCTTTTCCTCCAAGAACTCTTCTTTTTTTCCTTTTCTTTTTGCCTTTTCAACTTTGGATTATTTTTGGCAATAAACCTAACAATCTCCACCTTGCCAAAATAAGTCAAAATCTTCGTCTTCTCCGGTCTTTTACGCAATACTTGAGAAATTACTAGGTAAGCTTTTAACACTTTGACAGTCCTATACTCCACAACATGAGTATAATCACTCATAATTAACAACAAATTCCAAGCATTTCATCAGCTCAATATCGAAATAAACTTTCTGAAATATGTGGTGCAACTCTCTTGTTGACTTTTCAGAGAGCTCATCAGCTATCGACATTACTACAACCACACACGCTGTATCACTGTCAACCAATTCCCGTGTGTAAATATAACCGCTAGAAGTAACAAACATCCTTTGCCATGGCACCTAGTGACACACCATGAGGATGTACCCATTTACTTCATAGCACATCACTCCCCACAAAGAGAGTTGAGCTGTCTGAATTCTTTGAGCCGGTAGCCGAACCTGCTCTATCTCTTGGACAATCTCTTTTGAAGTGACCGAGTGCTCCGCAGTTCCAACAGATTACTTTTCGTTTCCCAGAGTTCTTCCTCTTCGAGCTTACTACTAGATTCAACGAGTTTTCAGATAAAATATTACTTCCACCATTCAATCTTCTTTCTTCAGAGATTAATTTACTCGTGACTTTTGCAAAATTCACCGTCTCTTTTCCATACATTAAAATAGGCTTGATATACTTATAAGACGCCGGAAGAGACCAGATGAGCCTTAATGTTTTATCCACATCTTCAACTTTAACTCCAATGAATTCCAGTTCAGAAACGATGCCATTGAGAACACTGAGATGATCTGAAATTTTCGTACCTTCATCCATTCGCAAAGAATGAAACTGCTCCTTCAGATACAACCGATTTGAGAGGCTCTTTGTCTGATATAATTCTTCAAGTTTCTCTCAAAGTTCCTTTGCTGAAGATATTCCATTCACGTTTGCAAAGACCTTTTTAGCTAGTTGAAGACGTATCATACTTGCTGCTTTCAAATCCAACTCTTCCCACGCTCATATCAGGTTTGACAGCTCCACCGTTATATCCTATAATAACTGATTTTCTTTTATTGGAACTCGAATTTAGCTTTCCCTTCAAAGCCTTGTGCAGTCCAAACTGAATCAAGACATCCCTGACTTGTACTTGCCACAAGCCGAAATTGATTCTACCATCAAATTTCTCCACTTTGTATTTTGACATATCTTTCATGTACTCCACCTTGAACAAAACCTAATGCTCTGATACCACTTTTGGAAATTAAAGTAAATTCCCCTATTACGTCTACATGACCGTTGTTTAAGGAATTTAATGAGACAAGGAAAAATAAAAGAACGAAGACAAATTTATAGACTATCAAAGATTTTCGCTATATGATTTAAGTCGCTACAACCATATAGAATTTCAGTCACCAACCCACAACCCCCAAGTATTACAAGAAAAATAGCCAAACTTTACAGCACCTAAGTTTCTACTCTTTGAACAAACCTCAAAGAGTTATAAGAAAAACTCACAAGATGCTAAGCTCGTCAATTTTTCTCTCAAAGAATCAAGTCGCTCTTGTACATAAAAGAAGAAGAAAACACCTCTATTTATAGGCTTTGTTTACTTGGAAGACATACCCAACATATGTCTCCCTAAAATTATTATTATTATTGTTACTTTTAGATCCCGTACAATGCACGGGTGAGAATGCCCTCGCTTATTCATCTTCTTCGTCTACCAACTGTGTTGGTGCCTTTACTTCTCTAAATTAAAATAAAATGTCATTTTATATGAAACTATATATGTAAAGATATTCCAATTTTAAGAAATATGAAATAAGAAAACCCTATTTGCTGAAAAGAAGTTTATTTCTCTTAAATTGCCGTACAAACGACTTTGACTTTCCGTTCTTTCTAGCTACAAATCCAAACTAGAATCTTCATGCATTTCACCATCAACATTTCCAAACCCAATAATCACTAGACAATAAATCCTTGAGAAATAGTATATCTTCGTCTATTTTTCCTGTTTTATATATTCTTCGTCTCTTTTTTTAACATATTCAAGAACCTATAGGGGTTTATTCTTTTGGGTGCACAATAAATGCTCTTTCATCCGCCCTATGCCATCTTATAAAAACAATAGTCAATATAAATATATAAACTCTTTATCACCTTACATGATATTAAGATTTTGGCTTATATTTCCAGGTTAGGTCTTTCTTATTGTTATTCCTCATCTTAGATCCAATGAGAAATAAAACAAAAGGAAGCAAAAAGTTACACTGAAAATACGCATCTAAATTTGGTATGCAAGACTGAATATGTCTCTATTCAGTAGGCATCTAAATTTAGTATGCAAGAGTGGATATGTCTCCATTTGAAATATTTGATTGTAATTCATACTTCAAACATGTGGCAAGTCAAGGACGTCTTATTCTCTTTCATAAAATATATAATGTATTGCTATGAGATGGTGTAAATATCTCAAAATTTAGTAACTGCGAACTTGACCTTCGTTTCCTAAAGTAAAACAAAAGCATTGTGAGATTGGAAGAATCTGTTCACTATATTTTTGTAGAGATATCCTATATTTTATGCATTAGAACAAGAAACTACCTGAATAATCTCCCTTGGTGTACACTGCAAATTTTTGCACCATTGCCAATGGTGTGAACCTTTTAACTATTTATTTTCGGTTGATATTGCGATTAAACAAAGCATTGAGATCGTGTTAGAATTGGGAGCCAAAGGAATTTTGGTGTTTATTACTTAGGGGTTTGGAGTTTATTTAGGTATCTTGTAGATCTAGGCGGTCCTCAATTGTTTTTTAATTAACTTTAGTACACTGACTTCCTTGACCTTCTAGAAGTGGGCAGGCGTCAGCCCCATATATGGTCTCACGACTTTGCGCATACTTGTGTTTTTGGTAAACAGTTGTGTGTGCATGGGACCGCGACCCCTTTTGTAAGGAGGCACTTCTTCTCCCAAAGTTACAGGGTTATTTTGCCGACTTCTTTGGAGAGAGTTCTCTCTCTCACCCACTTATATCAGTTTTGGATACATATAACTTTTTTGGTTAAAGGTCGTTAGTTTTTCCTGGAAGTATGTCATGGGTTACTTTAGTGTCTTAGTGCTGGTGCTTGAAGATTGGCACGTGTCATTTTCTCTACCCCTACTTACCCTGAAAAGGCGAGGGCACTTTATGCTCTTGAACCGATAACCAAATTTCGGTTAACCTTACGTTCTTGAATAGATAACCAAATTCCGCCGTGCACCACCTCTCATCTCCTCCACAGCACCACCACTCTACCAAATCACCCACTCGATGCCACGGGAGAAAGTGGAAGTCTTCAAATCACTAGAATCTTGGGCCTCTCGGAGCATCCTCCCACTTCTCAAGCCCATAAACCGATCTCTTCCTTTCTGACTTATATCGGCCGCTTGATGAGTTCTCAGGTTAAATCAAGGCCCTCCGAGAGTGGACGGTGGAGATTCCCGATGAGTACTTTGTGGTACTTGTGGGTGATATGATCATGGAAGATGCATTACCAACTTATTAGACTATGATCAATACTCTTGATGGGGTCCGAGATGGGACTGGGTCCAACCTAAGCCCATGGGCTTCGTGGACTCGGGTCTGGACCCCTGAGGAGAACCGACATGATGATTTGCTCTGAGCCTATCTCTATCTTTCAACGGGTTGATATGTCCATGATTGAGAAGACCGTGCAATACCTGATTAGGGCTGGAATGGTAAATTTTATTTATATTATATATATATAATTTTAGTAGTGTGTGTATATATATCTCCATTAGTTTATTCCTTAAACAAAAATTTTATTATTTTTATTTTTTTATTATTAAAATTTTGATCTTTATAGGTAAATCTATTATTAAGTAGATCCCAACTCCTATACGTGAATAATTTTATTTATTTATACATAAAAAAGGGACATTAATTTTTTTTTGGGGCAAAGGGACGTAAACTTTGATATAGAGTTTATGACTCACGTGATTAAAATTAAATTAATTTAAAAACAATATTAAGTAACATCATTCCAGCTTCCAAGTGTATATTATTTCACATCAGGCTCTATATATATATATATTGTTGAGAATTGAATAAATAAAATAATGTGTAAAGGGAAATTAGAATTTGATGGTGTTGGAAGCTTGGAGAAAAGCTAAGATAATTAAGTAATTATCTTGTTGAGTAGATTGCTTAATTAAGTTATGACTCAAATTTGCAACATGCAGCTGGAATTAGTGCTGGATTGGGCTGGAATCTCCCAGATAAACCGCCATTAGCTAAGAGAAATTGGAATTGAGTTGCAAAATTTGACCAAGTTTGAAGCCTCTTTAACCGCCGTGTATATTTTCTATAAATATGAGTAGTTTGTTTGTCATTTGAAAGTTACAATTCTTAGTGTTATAAACACCAAGTGAGAAGAAAATTCTAGATCTAGCATTTGAGGGTTTTTTTTGATATTTATCAAAGAAAAATGTTAGTCGAGTGTGGTAAAGTCTAGTGGGTGTTGGTGGGATTGTAATTGGGTTTGGGTGTGAGATTATATATGATTGTAACAATTTTTCATATAGTGAAATATCTTTGACGCCCCGTGATTTTTCTCTGGTTTTGGAGTTTTCCACGTAAATATTGTGTTGTTATCTATTTTTCCTGTTTATTTGACATTTCTAAACGAAGGCAAAAATCTTGGGTTGATCCGAAGTCGTATTTGGGTCGTAGTTTTCCCAACAAGTGGTATCAGAGCAAGGTCCTTCATTGTGGTGGAGTTTGGTGTCTAAATTATCAAACTAACATCGTGGAGTAGAGATGTCAACTTCCAAGTTTGGGGTGGAGAAATTTAACGGCAGAATCAACTTTGGCTTATGGCAAGTACAAGTCAAGGAGCTTATGGCAAGTACAAGTCAAGGACTTGTTGATTCAAGCAGGATTACACAAGGTTTTGAAAGGAAAACCAACCACTGTTTTTGACAAAGATGCTGGTAAAAGCATTGAAACCGGTGGCACTGATGAAAGAACAACTGATGATATTGACAAATCGAAAAGGGACGAGGATTGGAAAGATTTAGATTTGAGAGCTGCAAGTATGATTCGTTTTTGTCTTGCCAAAAATGTTCTTGCCAATGTACATGGAATATCATCGGCAAAGGAACTTTGGGAAAAACTTGAAGAGTTATATCAAACAAAGAGTCTCTCAAATCAGTTGTACCTGAAGGAACAGTTTCATTCTTTACGAATGAATGATGGTACTAAAATCGCAGACCATCTAAGTGTTCTCAATGGGATCGTCTCAGAATTGGAAGCCATTGGAGTTAAAGTTAATGATGAGGACAAAGTATTAGGGCTCATCTGGTCACCTCCATCTTCCTATGAACACATCAAACCGATTTTGATGTATGGAAAGGAGACAGTGAACTTTTCAGAAGTCACGAGTAAGTTGATTTCTAAAGAAAGAAGACTGAATGGTGGAAATACTACTCCATCTAAAAATTCAGTGCTTGCAACTACAAGCTGGAAGAAAAATAACTCCAAAAAGAAGCAGTCAGTTTGTTGGAGCTGTGGTCAATTAGGTCACCTCAAAAGGAATTGTCCAACCGAAAGAGAAATTTCGGCTAGTAACGGCGACGCTAACAGTGTGTCTCTCGTGATGGGAGACAGGGATGATGTCTATTGAAAGAATAGACAAAAATATCCTTATGGCAAGCCGCTAATTGCCATGATAAAGGATGTGTTACTGCTAGCGGGTCCACAATTTGCACATAGGCATTGGCTTGGTGGGTAATGCAAGGTGTGTGGTGGAAAGAATGTCGATGGCTGAGGAATCTCCAGGTAAGCCAAGCAAGGAGATTGCACTATAAATTTTAGTAATGATTTTTTCGACATGTGCCGAGGTGAAATTTTTAGAATTGGTGATGAATTCTAAGTGATATACTCTTTATGCTAGAGTATGATATTCTCTAGGTTGAGAATTATGAGATTATGTTAATTCGCTGGGTTGAGAATTGTGACCGTTGGTATAGACGGTGTCGTATAGAAGATGTTAGGTGATTATTTTATTTAGTCAAGATGGAGATTGTTGAAAATTGACTAAATAAAATAGTGTGTAAAGGGGAATTAGAATTTGATGGTGTTGGAAGCTTGGAGAAAAGCTAAGATAATTAAGTAATCATCTTGTTGAGTAGATTGCTTAATTAAGTCATGACTCAAATTTGCAACATGCAGCTGGAATTAGTGCTGGATTGGGCTGGAATCTCCAAGATAAACCGCCATTAGCTAAGAGAAATTGGAATTGAGTTGCAAATTTTGACCAAGTTTGAAGCCTCTTTAACCGCCATGTATTTTCTATAAATATGAGTAGTTTGTTTGTCATTTGAAGGTTACAATTCTTAGTGTTATAAACTCCAAGTCAGGGGAAAATTTTAGGTCTAGCATTTGAGGGTTTTCTTTGAGATTTATCAAAGAAAAATGTTAGTCGAGTGTGGTAAAGCCTAGTGGGTGTTGGTGGGATTGTAATTGGGTTTGGGTGTGATATTCTATATGATTGTAACAATTTTTCATATACTCTGATTTTGGAGTTTTTCACATAAATCTTGTGTTGTCATTTATTTCTCCTGTTTATTTGACATTTCTCAAACGAAGGCAAAAATCTTGGATTGATCCAAAGTCGTATTCAGGTCGGAGTTTTCCCAACATGTATATATTTATAATTTTATGTTCATGACATGACCCTTTTATCTTATATCAAGAACCCGGGGACAGAGAATAACACATATTTGGGTATCAACGTATCGTCTACACATCATTTCAAGAACGAGCCACATTTGTGTCACATGGTAACACGTCTCGACTAGCCAGGGAGGGTGGGGATCCGATGATTGCACGGATATGTGGCACAATTGCAGTAGGCGAAAAGCGACATGAGAATGCATACATAAGAATTGTTGAAAATTTGCTGGAGATCGATCCAAATGAGTCCATGATGGCTATTGCAGAGATGATGAGAAAGAAAATCACGATGCCAGGCCATATGATGTACGATGGGCGTGATGAAAATCTCTTTGAGCATTTCTCTGCTGCGGCACAGAGGCTCGGCGTCTATACAGCCGATGATTATGATGACATTTTGGAGTTCTTGATTGCCCGGTGGAGATTGGAGAAGCTGGAAGACTTAAGAGGTGAAGGGAGACACGCGCAAGACTTTGTATGTGTGTTGCCGTCGAGGATTAGGAAGTTGCAAGAGCGAGCTGATGAGAGAGCCAAGAAGATGGCGCCACACTCTGTGAGCTGGATTTTCAACGAGGAAGTGACGCTATAAAAATTTCATGAAATTCTCTAGGAATCCTGTTCCTATGTCCTAGATTATTATCGTGGCTAAAACTTCTATGTAGTATCTACTCTGGGTTTATGTTGATTTTTTGATGCTCAATATTTCTGTACTAATGATAGTCTAATTTCCTTGCAATTAATAGGTTATTCAACTTTTATTTGAGCAGACAATAGTTAGATTATTTTCTACGAGTTAACAAATAACAATACGTTAGCTATAGAAGAAAAGAAGTAATTCTTGCATGACTTAGTCGAAATTTACAGACAGTGTGGCTTGTTTTGTTGGATGCTTGCCATATGCTTGATTGAGTTCCTTAGCCGGAGCTTGATCAAGTTTTATAGCTAGACTGGACTTCTTCAGGTGGCTTGGGAATTTACTAACATTTAAATTACAGTTTCGCAACAATTGTCAATGGGAAAGATCAAAGAATAGTGCAAGAAACTGAGACTGATAATTACATTGTTTGCTGACTGTTGTTACACTGCCAAGCCAGCATCTTGCCAGGGTTGAACATGAGGCAACAACACTCTTTGAACACAATCCATGGTTTCAAATGAGCCATATCTAGCTCCATACCAATCAAAATCAGGTAATCTGACTCTGTACAAGGAGCTAGATTTGGCTTATTAGAAATTTACCATATTGATACCATAGAAAAGCTTAAAGTCATCATGTGAAAACCATCTTAACCAGAAAATTTTCATTTAAGAAATCGACTGAACAGAAATAGTATGAAGATCTATAAGCTTTCAAAAGTAACAAAATTTCCACTCACAAGCTATTCTTGAAATATATCATAGGTGATCCCAATCTCCTCGTCATTTCCCACAACATAACAATAAGGGTTCTTATCATTATCATTTTCTAATGAAACCATGTTATTTAATCACTTTCTATTTCCATGACTTTCCAATTAATCATTCCATTCATCCATTTTCTCATTTCTATTCACCTTGTTTCACCTTCTACTTAATTCCTCAATTCACTAATTAACCTCACATATTGATACATATGACTACCATTTAAGCTATAATCCACCTTTACCAGCTTGTATCTGCTCTTCAGGCCTAATCTTTCAATTACCATAGTGCTATACCTTCAAAGTCTCCTTAACACTTAATAACCAATTTCAGCCATATTATGCCACTTCTAGCTCACATATCGTAATTTCCAACAATACACAAACTTATCTTCATATTTATATGCCTATCCATTGCTAGTAGTCAACCTCTTAATTTTGGATATCAAACACTTACAATAGCCAAATAAATTCTCATTATCACCATAATTAACTAAAAATTCAAGCCATATCTTTATTCACCCCTTTTCTTCAAGGTCACTAATCTAAATCTATTTTCTTATGTCGTTAAACTAATTCTTACCAATCATATCCATATCCACATCCATCAACATAAGAAAAAAATGGAGTTAGCTCCAGAATTGAAATCAAGAACTTGAACCCTAAAATTTTTTACACACGTCTATATTCCAAGAAACTTAATTATGTAATGTAACTAACATCACCAAATTCAACTAACATCACCAAATTGGCAAAATTAAACATAATGTAGAACAATTTAATCATCCACTTACCACTTAAAATTCGGGTAGAATTGTAGAGCCCAAACTAGACCAAGAAGTCACATTGAATTAAGGCGTGTAAGCCTCTCCCCCTCCGCATCACACCCGCCACCGATTCTTGGATATATTTGGCGTTAAATGATCATATTTGCTCATATTAGCCACTAACTTCTCGGGTTGTTCCATTTAGGTCGTTGATCTATTTAATTATTTAGAAGCTAGCCCGTAGAATTAAAACATTACTCAGTGGGGAGACAGCAATTTTTATTTTGTAGGGCTGGGGCGATCTTCCGATCTCAAAAAATGATGTTTATTTTAGTTAAAATATTTTGAACAATGCCACTTCCAAATTAAATATTGCCTTTACCTTGAATAACATTATTTTTAAAATAAATGTCTCTGACATAGTAAATAAAACCATTTAAATAAATAAGTTGTAGAATTTTGACTGTAACGACCCACCAAAAACTGTGACCAAAAACATATGAAAATATTATTTAGAGATTCAAAAATTTTTCTGGACTTATAAGATTATCGATAATATGACTATAAACTATCAATAGTTTGAGTTGTTAGCAGGAAAATAGTAAAATAATAGGATATTTTGTGAATTTCAACATATTTCATGTTAGGAGTGGTGAATATTCATCATTAGCCTACAAATAATTCTGCTACCCTATGGTATATAGCCTTCTTGAGTCAGTGTCTTGCATGAAAGCCACCTCAACCCCTCTTACTTGAGTGAAACCACTTCATCAAAACAGTGGGCAATTACTCAGAGCCTGATCACGGTTATAAGAGAACCCAACTCTATTTGCAGGCATTCTCACCCCACTTCTCTTTGATATGCTAAGCTTTAATCAAATTTTGAGTTTATCCTAAACAATCTAAGGGAAGATCCAAGTCAAGGATAAGCAAGTGGAGGGAGTGTTCGTTAGCAAATATGAGTAAATCTTTTGGAAGATAACTATCTGGAAATGCATAGGGAGTGTTAAACACTTTTCAGATTCGAAGATGCCAAGATTTCTTGAGAAAACCTGAAGAGAGTCTTTGATTCCTTAACATATTCAGAATACTATTGATACTGTAAATCTAAGTATAGATAATCTATAACAAAATCGAATTGTCTTTCTAATTGTGATGCTTATTGTTGAGTGTAGGTCATCACTCGGGAAGAACTTGTGACAGTGAGTGATTTCTACACCCTATTATGTGATTATCTATGTGTATAATATGATGTGATTATGATAATATTTAATATGTGTTATATGCAATTACTATGTGAAATGTTCATGACATGACGTTGCAAGAATTGTACAAGTTTTACAAGGTTATTGTATTATTTGCATAATCATTATGTTCCAAGCATATTGCAAGAAAGTTATGTTAATGTCAAGTGATTATATGTCTTGCATGATACTAAGAATTCAAGTAAGTTTTCAAAAGTAATTACCCCATGGAAGATCTTACCCATATTGACATGATATTTATGGCTATGTTCGGAATCATGTTTATGTATTTGGGAGGTTACAACAAGGTAGCCAATGACCAAATCATGTTTATGTACTTGGGAGGTTACGACAAGGTAGCCAATGACCAAGTCTTGATGTTAAGTTATGTTATGATTGGTACCATCCGAACACATGACAAGTTCAAGTTTATGGAGCGCTTGAGTAAGATTCGAAGTGGTGTAATTGGGCCCCCTCATGACATGTTTTCAAACTAAAAGATTTACATGTGCAGAAGTTACTCACTGAATACTTGTATTCACGTTTTCTTCATCTTTTCAAAAATAAGTGGTATTTGTATGGTGGGGTGATTTATTACAAAGCTTGAATTACTTGGAAGAGAATTCCCATTGGCACGAAGTACATGTACATAACCGAATCAAGACCTTGTAGAGCAGGCATGCATCGTAAGAGTTACATCAACCGAGGTTAATTATGTTACATGAATTAAAAAGCCTTCAAACTGATGTAATCCATTTCGTGTTGTCTTCACTAAACCCTATGGCAATAATATTCAAATACAGTAGATAGTTGTATATATATCAATAGTTAGAGATAATACTATTAATACTCATAGTGTAAATTAAAATGAGTGATTACAACTTACAACCTATTGTTGATACAAAAATTGTAAGTATCGATAAACAAGAGCTTAATAGGCCTTGAGTGGTTTCTATGTGCTTGTAGTTGTCGATACTAATATACCCGAGTATTAGTTGCTGTTGCAAATGTCTATAAACATTTAAAAGTAGCAATAATCACTTACGAGCTTAATTATGAGCTTTTATACTAAAATGTAAGATCGATTGAAAGTGAAAGTGATAAAAATTAATTTACATAAATCGTCCCAACACATGTATACTTGGGGGTCGGTACATGAGTCGAGTGATACAGCACAAGCAAGCAAACAAGTGACGCGTCGGGGCGTTACATTGACAACTCTAGAAACATGTGTGTATAACATGTTAAAGCTGTACAAATTTTCTTATTTTATATGGGAATTGACTTGACTAGACCTTTAAGGTAATAACTAAATTTTATTTTTCTAGTAAATTAAATCTTCAAAGAGAGGAGGGTGGGATGGGGGACAACAAGGGTATTAGGAAAAAAAAAAAGAGAGAGAGAGAAACTTCCAATCTTTTTTTGGGGGAGGGGGTGGGAGAACTGTCCCTGCCATACTTATAGTTCCGCCACTACTTCCACTTGACTATTTCACACTTGACTTTGACAAGTAAAAAAAAATTGACTTTAAAAATAGTAGAGCGGTTTGTTACATTCAAACACCCATAGACAATTACAATTCAATTACAAGTAAATATTTCAAAAACTTGGTAATCACTACTTATTTCACCTAATTATAGTTTTAGATTTTAAAGCTACTTGAACTTATGCACGAAAATCTTTGAATTATCACGTTTCAAATATGTTTGATTATCCCATTTGTCAACCATTAGTGTGTTTTGTAAGTCAAGTAGCTTAAAAGGTGTTTTATAGACGTAGCTAGAAAATGATAAAATAGGGGCCAAAATTTTTATGACCCCAAGCCCAATCATTAATTTTTATATTTTTATTTTTTAATTTTCAAAGTATTTGCCCTTAAGAGGGGATAGCCTTGAACTAGAGAGGCTAATATAAAACACCTTTTAAGCTACTTATGAAACACACAAAACGGGTGACAAATGTGATGATCAAATTCAATCATAATATGTAGCAACTTGACTTATCAAAAAGGAAAAAAATAGTAACATGATGCAACTTGTTAAGTTATGAAGGTATCATGGAAAAACTTATGCTACTTTTAAGAGTACCAACTCTGTCATTGGTAATTAAAATAAGAACTGATATGTGGATTTAAAAAGTTTAATTCATTATTAAATTAGAATTCTTGAGTATACATTTGGGTTCTCCATTAGAAATATCACATCTCTAATACTCAAGGCTGGACTTGATCATAGGTTGAGCATGCCTTTGCTTAGGGTTCAAAAATTTTGGGGGCCCAATTCATGGATTTTTTTTAATTCTCCCAAAACAGTGAAACCCGAAAACCAATGCAAAAATTCTGAAATTTGAAGTCGTAATGCTTCGGTTCTTTGTCTTCTTGATTTCGTTCTTTCAGCCTTCCAAGTTCTAGCGTAAGTCATGTTCATTTCCTCCTCCCGATTAGAAGTTGACACTTGCGGGTTTCTTAATCGGTGAACTATTGTTTAACTTTTTTTTTTATTCAACAAACTAGTTATTTCGTTTTTATTATTGAAATAATAGTTAGTATCATTTGTCTTTCTACTCTATTTTAGCTAAATATTTAATTTAAATAAAAAAAACACATTGTAGGGGACCCACTTTTGAAACTTCACTTGGGCACTATTGAGCTCCAGCCCTGCTAATACTCTTAATGCAGCAAAAATTTTGGGCTTTTTAGATAAAAACCTCTTCTCTTATAGGACGTTTGTACCTCTCTTTTAAAAGTTATTGCAAACTCCACTGAGTCAATGGAAAACATTGTAACAAATCTAAAAATCTAGCTGCCTACATATGTAACACTATGAGTACTTCTCTACGTTAATAGTGGTATCTTAGGAATAATATTTGGTTTTTAACTATAAGTAATCGATGAATAAATCTTATAATTGGATGACTAGTTGAGACATTTTATAAGAATTTGAAGACATTTTGTTTGTTTGATGATTACTCGAATGCATGTCAATTACCCAATTGGTTACAGAAAATTGCTAAAAGAATGACTAAGCTTAATCGGGTAGTAAATTTTGAGACCGAAAAGATGCTTAAAGTAAAAATGTGATGTCTCACTAGTATAGTTAAAAATATAAGGACTTAATTATAGAGTACAATAGGTAAAGGGGTTTACTAAAAAATAAAGGGAAAAATCTGAGACACTTGTATCCAATATGCTTTTCCTACATGAATTGAATCCATAACCCACACTTGGCATCTTGATTTACTAAGAAGAATTCTTATACCTCCAAGTTAACTCATTGTTATAGGACAAGTGGCAGCCTACTTTAGAAAACAAGTAGAAAAAATTCGTCCATAAATTATACATGGCTTTGAACACTACCAAAAGACCGTCAAAAGCCCTCTTTTATCTCTTTAAACAAGGCATATTTCATATACATATAGAACTCACATTCTAAAGGTTATTTTGCTTGGATATACTAAGGAATTGAAGGTATTTTGCCACTCACTAACAATCACTCAACTTTAAAGATATAGGAAGCCAATGTGAGTAATTCATTACTTTGCTTTACTTGCATGCATAAATTTCAAATAAATTTCAAACAAAGGTATGTGTTTTGGATATTGTAAAAAAATATTTTCTTGTATAAGATTTACTAGAGTCCCTCTACTCATTTTGTATTGCTTGCTTTGATTTGATCCATGTTAATTACTATGAATTAATGAAAGATTGGAAATCCGGGAAAAGCTAACCAGAAATTGTTATGAATTTATTGTGTTGCCACTACCATATTAGTATTTGAAAGGCAATAAGACGCGATGGATAGTAGGAACTTCTAGTATTTAGGCCCTATAATGTATTCAAAAGGTTTGTACATCTTAATGTTCTTAATATTGTAACATGGAATGATTTTTATAACCCTTTTGTAAACTAAAATAATATATTACTCACGGGGTATTTTATACTCACTTTGTATGTATTTAACATTTTGTAGATGAAAAATTGAAGGATACATGAAAAGCAAGCCGAGAAGTGGAGACTATCTTACGACGGGAGCAAGATTATGTATGTGGTCGAGAAGGATGCTTGGGACTATTATGAGGATGAACCAATATTTGTAATGTACTTGGGAACCACTTATGAGTTTGAGATCTTTTGTGCCTACACTCTCCATCTTTTACACCATGACAAGATTATAAGAGATAGGTCTATGTTTCTTGTTTAATAAAATATGTTTTAAAGAAGTAATGATAGAAGTAAGCCAAGTAAAGGTATGGAAACTTTAAGAAAATTTGACTTGTATTGGGTCAATATAGATGAAGTTTTTGCAAAAAGATTGGGAGTCCCATTTTCAAATGTAAAGGCCTCCCAAGATTGTGTTCGATTATAATATATAAAGTGACTTTTATTTGGTGTATGTCTTGTTCTTTCATATATATTAAACATGAAGAGTGATTCTGATGATATAGAATTAATTTAGCTTAAGTATGTAAACAAATTTTCTTCAACATCATCTCGTCTAAGGAATAAAAACGTAATTGAGTGACAAGTCTCATCCATCGCTAAAACAAGAGTTTTAAATTTGTATTTAAAACACTTCCAATATTGATTACTAAAATATAGTATGTAAATCTATGAATTAACGAGGGGCTTGAAAACATAATTACAAATCGAAAAAAATCAAGAAAAAACAAAAACTACAGTAACATGATAAAAAAATGTGGTAACAAAAGACAACATCGTAACAAAAACAAAAACCCTGCAATATGATAAAAAACATGGTAACAAAAAACAAAAACTCCAATAACATGATAAAAAAAATGGTAACAAAAGAAAAGTAACAAAAACAAAAAAACTAAAGTAACAAGATAAAAAAAACATGATTACAAAAGAAAACATCATAACAAAAACAAAAAAGCCCTAGGAAACAAAAATCGTATCATGATAGCGTGATATATAGTAGACAAGGTTACCAAGTAACACAATTATGGTAACAAAAAGTTAAACACCAATGTTAATAAATCCACACTTAACGCCACCAAGATCACTGGGTAACACAATGATGGTATCAAGAAATTAATAAAACACTTTAACTTTTATTTCATTAATGTTACAAAACATGTCCAGTTGTTACAATTTACACCAGGTTATGCTATTCTTCTAGTTTCCAATAGACAATGAAACAACAATCAACCAACCATAATATATCATTGGATAAACAAAATGACAAAAAGGTTCAACTGAATTTATATAATAAGACTATAAGTGGTAGAGGTGTAGAGTTAAGTGGTGGCGTCTGGTTGGGTGGTAGCGGCGTCTGGTTGGGTGGTAGCGGCCAAGATGATGGCATTTAGTGGCGGTGACTTCAAGATCTCACTGTAGCAAGCAATCCTGAACAAGAAGAGGCGTTATTGCTGGTGGATGTAGGTGTAACGTGATTGCGGATAGCATCAGAGGTAAGGGCGGTTATGGTGGTGGAAGTGCGGTCGCGGCTATGGTGGTGGAAGAGATGGTAGATGGCGAAGAGGCGGCTAGGGGTTTCTACATATTGGTGATGAAAGGTGGCGATTGTGGCGTTGGTTGCGGGAATAAGAATTCAGAGCTTGTTTGATTCTCATTATCTATTTAAATGTTGGGAAATTATAATGAGAAAAAAGGTAAAATGTGTCAAATCAAATGTCAAATCAGTAATTGATAAAATTACAATTTGAGTTAAATAATGAGAATCAAACAAGCTCTTAACCCTAAACATTATATTTGATATCCTATACTATAAAAGAGTGAACTCCTGTTTACTGTTTTTTGGAACAGTAACTTCCTATTTTACCTCTAATTCTCATTTCCCAATTTCCTATTTTATCCCCCTCGGCGTCTAGATCCTTCTCTTTCTTTCGGTTCCTTTGTTCATATGCACTGTCAAATTTAGACCTGAACGCACGCTTTCTCTGTAAATTTTCCATACTGTCTATCGACCTCTCCCTTCCGAATTCTGATCCCGATAGTAGTTTCTTTTTTTTTTTCTTTCGCTTCGATTTTGGTTATGTCCTCGCTTTTTTTCACTGGATCTCTTTTGCTTTGACGTGATTTGCTTAGTTCTTGAATTTTTGGGTTGCCAGAATTTTAGTGTTCTTTTCATTTATTTATTGAATTGGTGGGTTGGCAAGGATTTTCTTTTTGGAGACCTTGAAATGGTTTTCTTTGTTATATTGGAATGGCGGGTTTTTCAGGATTTGGTGGATCTGAGAACTTTTGGAGTTTTCGGAATTGCTTCATTCTACCAAAAATGACATCCTTAAACAGAGAGCTCGTTTTCTTAATCCTTCAGTTTCTTGATGAAGAGAAATTCAAGGAAACTATTTAGAAGTAAGGCCTATACATTATCTTTTATAATTCACAGGGGGTTTTATTTTCCTTGTTTAAATTATTGATTGTATAATAAGTAGTTTTCACAAAGGTTGATGATAATCGTTACTTCATGAAAATTATTACAAAGGATTATTGTTATTTTTGTGTTGATTTTCCATGTTCTACTACAGAAGCGATCGTGCGACGGCGGTGGAGATTCTTAAAAAGGATTTGAAAGTGTTTTCAACTTTTAATGCAGAGCTCTTCAAGGAAATAGCAATGCTCCTGACATTGAGGAATTTTAGGTATTTTTTTATTGGTGCATAATTAATATGAAATTTCTCGGCGTGTGAATTTCTATGAGAGGAAAATAGATGGTATTCTATAAATATAACCTGCATTAAAAATTGAATTGGTTTGTTTGTGAACTTGATTAGCTAAGCTTGTTGCACTTGCAGGTCCCCACTTTTAGTGTTGTTATACTTCTGTATTTTGATCTGAATAAGTATCCCTATAGTTCTTTTTTTAGATAGTTAATGGGATAACAACAATCTGGATTGCTTTTTTTGTTTATTAACTTGGGTTTTTGTGAATTAAGGCTTGTTTATACTGATAAGGGTTTCTTTGAATTTAAATAGGGTTTATGAATTGATGTTCTAATTGCGCTTACTTTTTGCAGCTTCGTAATTATTGGTTTTTCTTTATGATTATTGGGAAATGATTTGGGTATTCTATTGGTGATTTTTGAATATTGGTTGATCATAGTTGAGTTTAGCCTTTTAGTTTGGTTCTTTTATTACTTTTGGGATTAGGAATCCTGGGGCTAAAAGGATTTTGTTTTGTTATGTGGTATTGGTGGTTTTTGAATCTTGGTTGATCATAGTTGAGTTTAGGCTTTTAGTTTGGTTCTTTTATTACTTTTGGGATACGGAATCCAGGGGCTAAAAGTATTTTGTTTTGTTATGTGGGTTTTTGAACTTGAGCAATTTGACGTATGTGTTTTACGGTTCATTAATCAGAATTTGTAATTAAAATGTGTGAAGCTGAGAATTTATTATCCTTTTAACTTAAAGATATCATCTTGAATTTATTTAAAGAAGCTCTTTATTTATTTATTTAGGTGCACAGAATTTTAAAATGATAGATGGATGTGATTGTAGCTGAGTAGAAATATTGATG
>CAVNYN010204854.1:0-27079 GCA_963692815.1 Nyctanthes arbor-tristis
CATAAAGTTATTACACGGTTTGTAAGATTAGCATTGTGATCACTTGAAAATGACCTGGCAAGACCAAAGTCTGCAAGCTTCAAGTTTCCTTCATTGTCTATCAGAAGATTAGAACCTGCAAGAAAAATTTTAGAGCAACCTAACATTAGCCTCAAAAAATGGATTTAAAATAAAAGCTGGATGCTTGTTTTGAAATTAAACCTTTAATATCACGGTGAAGTACTTGATTTACATGACAGTAGTGAAGCCCTGTCAAAAGCTGTCTCATATAGCACTAAAAGAAGAGAGAGAAAGTGAAAATCAATTATCTGATTGTCACTCTTCTTTTCCAGCAGAAGCATTTGATATCTCAGCAATTAAATAATATTGAATCTTCAGCATAACTATCCTACCTTTATCTGTGGCACCGTAAATCTCATTCCTGGACGATCAGCAAGGCCTGTCAAATCATGATCCATGTATTCAAAGACCATGTAAATTCCACCTCTGTATTTGTTTCCATCTGTAAAAGCAAAAGAGAAAACAATGCAAGAGATCATCAGCATTAAAACGCATTGCTACAGTCAGCTATAAGTGTTATAAGTGCCACCAATCATATTAACCAAGCTGGTCTAGTGAAAATAATTGATGATGAAATTTCAGCAAAAGGACAGACCGTGGTCAAGGACAAAAAATCTCAAAATGGAAACTGCATATCAGCGCTTACCCGGTGGGCCTTGCTCATCCTTCTCAGGACCTGGTTAACATCACAAACTCCAGGGGTAAGATCAACCAAAAACAATTGAAAAAGGAAAATTTAAAAAGTAATGGTAATAGCCAAAATTTGAAAACAGAAAGTAGACATGTTGTCAAAAATTACCAGGAGATGTCACAATCTCTTTCAACTTAATTACATTTTCATGATGCAACTTCTTGAGGATTTTAATTTCCCGTATGGCAGTTATAGGGAACTGTACGCACAATTTAATAATCGAATTAAAAGTCAGGTAACAAAATCTGCTAGTCGCTTAAATAATCGTTGATTTTCTAGAGCAATTTAATAAGAACTATACCCCTTCTCTTTCGTTATCCATCCGAATTTTCTTCAAAGCAACAATTTCCCCCGTTTTGATCTCTCTGGCCATGTAAACTTGGCTGCAAGCTCCAAATTACACAACTTCAGAAGCCGAAATAAAAACAATAGATAAATCCACACAAAAATCACCACATGCACAAAAAGGAAAGACTCCCGTTAAAAATATATATATAAATAATCTCAATAACATACCCATAAGTTCCTTCACCAATCTGCTCCAATTTCTCGAAGCAGTCAACACTTCGCGAACCCCATGCAGGCACTTCGCTTAAATTTAGCTGCTCTGGTGCCGCTATTGCCATTCTTTCTTCGCTGGTCTAATCCTCTCAACTCTTTCTCTCTTTCTTATTCCGTAATTCAGTTTACCTAAAACTGAAAT
Organism: Nyctanthes arbor-tristis; assembly: GCA_963692815.1. Taxonomy (NCBI): domain Eukaryota; kingdom Viridiplantae; phylum Streptophyta; class Magnoliopsida; order Lamiales; family Oleaceae; genus Nyctanthes; species Nyctanthes arbor-tristis. Next base: position 1,455 of record CAVNYN010204854.1, read on the forward strand.
TAGGGTTTAAAACACCGAAAGCGGAAAACAAAAATCACAATTTTTCCCTCGAATTACTACGACTAGAAAAGGGAATTAATTCCCGTACAGAAAAAGGGAATTAGTTAGGGTTTAAAATAAAATTGAGTAAAAACAAAAAGTGGAGAAAGGATATCTCTTTCTTCTTCAAATTGTAAGAAATAAAAAACAACAGGTAGAGATCGAAGAAATTCCGATGATGGAAGTTAAAGTAACAGGTCGAGATCAAACACAATTCCGATTATGGAAGTCACCGGCGGCTGGCGGCACAAGGCGTGGCCTGTCCAATCGGAAGAGGGTAAATCTGAAGATTGAAATGAGCTTAAAATACACGTAAACTTTATGGTACCCTTTTTTTTTTAATTATTTTATTTTATTTTTTTTCTAGGTATTTTATTTTTTAATAAAAACAATAACAATAATAATAAGAAAACAATAAGAGACTGGCAAGAGTACCCGGGTTCGATTCAAATATCTCCAAAAAATGAAAAAAGATATAATAATGAGGCATTACCACTTAGCATTAAGCAGGGGAATATCTATTTTAAGTTTTTATATTTTCTCATTTTTTAAACCCATGAAGTTTAAAAGTAAATAAAAATAATGTTGAAAAATTGTATAATTTTTATATATTAACTAGAAAATAGAGAAAATAAAGAAATACACGTCACTTTTTGGACCACATTTTATAGAGTCCATTACACACTATGTATGGACTCCAATAAATCATAATACATCTAATGAAATCTTACTACATAGTTTATTAGAGGTTATATATAGAGTCCAATAGACTACATGCAAGAAACACACTTTTTGGACTTCATGGAACTATCATTCATATAAACTGTAAATAACATGCTGGTATAAGCCGTAAATACTATAGATGGAGATGAAATGAGGTGATAGACTACAAATTCCACCCCCCCCCCCCCAACAATCAACCTTGCCCAAAAACTCTAACTAGAGGTAAATTTTGAAAATGATATAACATCACATATGTTATACATTATAACACAATATGAAACATGTGACATGTATGTAGAGTGGAATAAAGCCAACTCTTACTCTCCCATTCCGACATCGACCAAGCAATGAATCGTTCCATCATCGCTTGGAGCTCTGTTGCTACAATTGAGAATAGTATTAAGTAATAAACACATTTTGTCCTTTGTTTGCAGGACTAGTGGATAATATCCCCTCCTTCCTCACTAGTTCACCAAAATCCATCACAATTTCTCATGTCATCGGACAACACCTGCAACTCTCGGCACTTCTCATGGCTCATGAAATCCTGTTTCCCCAACCACCAAGACCACCACCAACCCACCCCCATCTCCGTCCCTACCACAACTATCTCCGCCCTCCCCGATGACCTTCTCTTGGAATGTCTCTCTAGAGTTAACTATTCCTCCCTCCTTTCCCTCCCTTTCGTCTGCCGCCGATGGGCTCACCTCGTTAATTCCCACACATTCCACCACCTGCGCCGTCACCACAATCTGTTATTCAATACCCTTTTCTGCATTTACATTTCCAGGTCCGCCCTTTTCGCCGCCAGTCTCCGCCTTAACGATCAGCCCACTTGGAAAGTTTCTACTTTTCTCCCTTCCGACGGTTGCATTTTCGAGAATGGATCTGTTTTTTCTTTGTTTTCACATTACCGGATGGTTTCGATTGGCCGGAAGATATACATCATTGGCCGCACGGCCATGCTCCGCTGTGATACCTGGACTGGGACTTTGGCCCCCAAGGCAAGGATGGCTTTCCCCAGGAAAAAGTTCGCCGCCGCGGAGATAGCCGGGAGAATCTACGTTGCTGGTGGCTCCTCACGGTCGGAGGCTGTGGAGGATTACGACCCTGATGAGAACGAGTGGCGCGTGGTCTCCGATGCACCACGTCGGAGATATGGCTGCATCGGAGCCGCTGTGGACGGAGTCTTTTACGTGATTGGTGGGTTAAAAATTGGAGCAGCGGGGAACGAGGGGGCGCATGTATACGCCAGCTCAATGGATTTATACGACGTGGAGGCGCGTATGTGGTTGAGAAGCCGAGCCGTCCCTGGCGGCGGGTGCGTGGTGGCGGCCTGTGCAGTGAACGGGCACGTATACATTCTATCAAGCCATGCGGTGGGCCTTTCTTTCTGGAAGTTCAATGGCTCGAGAAAAAGATGCGAATTCGGAGAGTGGCGGAGGATAAAGCCTCCGCCGCTGCCGGCACAGGTGCGGCTGGACTGTACGGTGGGATTCAGTTGCGTCGGGGTGGGGGGCAAGGTAGTACTAATACAAGCGGTGGGTTGTATAGATGACTTGTTGAGGAGGAGCGGCCGGAGCGAAAGAGGATTCAAGGAAGGACTGGTTTTGGTGTACGACTGCTCAGCGGGGGAGTGGGGTAGAGCGGCGGACTTGCCGGCGGTTATTCGACGCGCCGCCTGTGTTTGTGTGGAGTGCTAGCGTAAGGAGGCACCGTTGAGTCACGACTCACGGGGGTGTGGACGAAAACTTTTGACTTTTTTTGTGCATTCGAGGAAAGTGAGAGCTAATTGAGTGTTTTGATTGGCTGAGGGGTTGGAGGGTGTGGTGGTAATTATGATGAACAAGAAGGGGATTTGTGTTCAATTATTTTTATGATTAAATGGGGCCCATGCCATGCCTATGCTTACCAATTGAATGGTTAATTCAACTACTAATGATGTACATATGAAGATTTTTTTATTGATGATTTTTATTAATGTTCTGTTAATTACCGTAGAGTTCAAGGATCTCTAAAGAATCAGAAAATAAACACTCTTATTGGGGTTTTTTTTTTGGGGGGGGGGGTGGTTGGACAAATTCAATACACGCCATCCATTCATTTTTGTTGGACCCACTTATATTTCATCTAGTCCAGATTTTAAATGTAATTATTTATGATGTGTATGCTAATGTATTTATTATTATTTGCCTATTGGGAGGTGATTTTGAACTGAAAATTCACTTCTGAGACACCAATGCTACTCAAGCGCATGCGACCTCAACATTCACCTATGGGCGGAGAATGCATTAAGCTGCTTTTAGTAATGCATGAGCTTTACCCAAATTAAAGGATGATGATAGACGCTTAAAAGGCTCTGAATCCAAATTTAACTTTAACTTTCAAACGTTTAAAAGGACATATATAACAAAGAAACCAACACAGGGAAAACCAAAGATTAGACAAAAGTTGAACAACTAATCTTTTGGAGTTTCAGGATGGAATCGCTTGTTAAGTTACTGCTATTGAGCCACACTTAGTGTAGAGTACGAAAAACTTAAATGAATCAACAAGACGGCTGTCAGATTCAGCCCTAACTAATGTATTCTGGTCTAATCCGGTCTTCCTAGGATATATGCCTATCTCCTACCATATCTCAACATCTATGTTCTAACCCCATATTCTGGCTAAAAAGTTTATACATATCTATATAATGGCGTCATCATTCTTCATCGTAATCTTCCTCTTCCTCGTGCATCTTCCTATTTAAATTGGCAAATTGAGCAGGATCACCAGCCATCATTTGCAAATCATCAAGGGACCAAACCACCATTTCTTCAGGCTTCATTTCAAGACTTGGCTTTATTGCCAAATCCAAGGGGACTCCAGTTGATATCAAAGTCGAATCCCCATTCTCATTTAAGTCTATATTGAGATCAAAATTTCTGACTGATTTATCTGCATACTCCTCTCTGGCAATTCTTGATTCAGCGGACCCTGCAAAATTTTCAGGCCTTTCTACAATTTCTCTTGGATTTGCATCATTCTGGTGGAAGTCGGGATCCTCTTCAAACTTTTCAGACTTAGTTGACTCTCTCTGCATCTGACTGCTTTTCGGGTAACCTCTCCCCCTTCCCCTGCCCCAACCTCTCCCGCTGCTAGTGCGGCCAGTCTCCTGCTGCAGTAATTCAGAACATAGATACTAGGCATTTAAGCAACAATAATACTTTTTACATTCATTATTATGCACTTTCATGTTTCCCCAAATTAAATTTTTTCTTTAAGTAGTCAAGAGATGTAATTACTATCCACATGTTACTTTTAATCAAGATATGGTTCCATGTAATAATTAAAATGTTCCATTTGTACCTGTGAAAGATAACTAATATCAAGCATTATCATAGTTAGTTTTGAAGAATCCTTAAGATCCTTTGAGAAATCTATATCGATAAATAAATGTCAAAACCACTACAACACCAATTCTCTATCAACAATTTATAGTAGTTTCTATAAATTTCTATAGCAATTGTACATTGCTTTTAAGTTGTAAAAGGAGCCAAAAGGAAAAAAGAACGTTGATAACATTTTATCTTGTTGCATCCAAGCCCCAAATAGAAATTCACACAAGAAAAGGTTTGGCCATCAGCACGAAGAGGCAAGACCAAATAAAAAGCTTCGATTTTTATTTTAATTTTCATTTCTGGCTGCTCTTTTACCTTTAACAAAATATCCGTTATATGTCAAAATGTAGCTTACCATGTCGGCCTTTTGGTCTCATCATCAATGCAATCTGCTTCATCCTTCGGGATTTTCCTGCACAAGAAAAACTATTAGGATTCACTGCTATTTGTACTTCCAAATATCTCACACCAAACACAAAACCAAGAATCTTATGGCTTTCTGAACCTTCTTTTTGCAGAAAACCCATCCTCAGCAGCAGCATTTGTACCCCCTAAATCGGGAACTCTGCGGACTGTATCCTTCAGAAAATCAAACACATTGAAGCTCTGCACACATTGCTTCCTGCAAGAGCACAGTAAAAAGATCACAAGAGTTTCTGAAGACTCCAGAAAAATCAGTTTACCTAAGACAAATATAACGGATCTCCTTAAAAAAAATGGAACCACCAGATAAACACAAGTGCAAACAATTCACACACGACGCTCTTCCGATCTTAAGGGTAATGTCATAAGTTCGATCACAGAGATCTTGCAGAAACAGTTCCAGGGCTTTTGCTGCACATACTCAAAATCAAGTAAGAAAGCAGCAAAGTTAGCGCATATGACAAGAGAAAGAAAGACAAAGTAAGGGAGACAAAACATACGATTTGACAACAGCTCTAAACAATTGGAGAAACAAATACGAACTGAACTATTTGAATTACTAACAAACTAAAAGAGGCACAGCCATAGCAATTTTCCCAATGTCCTCATCAGCTTGCATAATCTTCTTAAGAAAATTTGAACCCCTAGTCATTAACCTTCCACTTAACATGTGCTAAGTGCACATCTATATAGAAATCTAATAGCCTGTGCCTTTCACAAATATAATAACATCTATACACATTTCCCCCCTTCTATTGTATGACGGACCTAAAAAGATTATTGATAATAACTGAAAGCAGATACTAGTTCACCAATCATAGTTCTAAAACTGTGTCGAAAGCTTGTTACTCCAAAAATGTAGTTTTGAGTTCCTCAATAGACAGGAAACTAATTGCAGAAGTCAATGAAATAAAAGTTTTACTGCTAAATATAACAATTTGATTTTACTCCTACCTTTCCTCTTTGAACTGATCTGAAGACCTACACTCACCCTAACCATGCAAGACAAACTCATCAACAAATAGTTTGAAAGCAGAAATCAGCCTCCACATCAAGAAGCTTCTTGCAGAACATTTATGCACTTTTTTTTTTTTTTGACTGTCAATCACTCTGTGTTCCTTAACTATTACACTCACAGACGCTACACTATCCTACTATTTTCCTCAAGCTAACTGACCTACATAAAGCACACCGTCCATCTTCACAACCAAAATTAACGACTCATACATAAACATCAAATTAATTTCCTTTTTCTTTTTTGGGGTTTCCTTAAACCACTCTGATTAACCACTCACAACCAAAATCCCAAACGTATATTATACATAGAGAGAGAGAGAGAGAGAGAGAGACTTACGGCTGGAAATCGACTATCGAGCTTCCTCCTCATCGCCAGAACCTAGCAGTAACTCCAATTCCTCAAATTCTGAAATGGACACGCATATATCCGACTTTTTTCATTTATCTACGAAGCTCGCAGAACAAAAACTTTCCCCCTTGTTGCAAGCGGAAAGTTCGAAATGGCTACAGCTACACGTCTTCACTGAATTTGGTTTTTTCTTCTCCCATAATTTTTTTTTTTTTTTTGTGCCTGTCTTTTCCATGTTTTTCGGTTTTTTGTTTTCGCTTCCTTCTCTCAAATAAAATAAAATCACTTCAGTATTTTATTTCGATTTATTTATTTATTTATTTTTTAGTGTTAATATAGTGTGACTTAGACCACCAGGTTTGGTAACTTACAGTTTGGTGAATAGGGTGAGCTCGACTCATCATTTTAACACTCGTGAAAAGCTTGTGTTAAACTATTAGAGTTTCTTATACAAATTACATGTTTTTTGTTTGTGGTAATCTTTAACAATGGCAATGTTCAATAACTTTCGGGAGGTTTTGTAAACGAGCTCCCATGTATCTAACATAGTCTGACTTTGTATGACTTAGTAATAAGTAACATGTGAAATAATACGATAACTAACAAGCAAAATTATTGAATGTGTGAGTTTATAAGAAGAAAGTAGAAGGAGCAAATGATAGTGGCTTCTAACAGCAAATTAGCCATTAACTTTACTTTCACCGGGGGTGGAAAAGCGGCTTGCGAGCCGCTCACCTTAACAAAAGAAATTTCCTCGAGCAATCATCTGCTGAGCTTGGGGCTCGGGGCGGCTTTGCATTGCTCATAAAAGATCACAAGAAGTCGGGGAAAAGGAAAAGGTCGGCTCATGAGGCACTCAACACAACTAGCAATAAGAGTCAGCCTAGCTCGATCGAGGCATTATTGACTAACTAGAATTCTTGACAATTTGTCATCCATAGACTACCATGCCAATACGTTAACTGTGTGCCTAATTTTGTGTTTGGTTTTCATTTTCTTCATTATAATAATCATATGATCAAAAGTTCTGGTCACTCATTTTACATTTTATTATAAAATTTGTTACAAAATCAGTTGTTTTAACCACCAGGTTTGACTATGATTCGAATTAAGGAAGATAAAAGGTAAATACTTATTTATTTCTTTAAAAAAAAAACTTTCAATGTGTTCTTAATAAAAAATTACAATCGATTCAAATAATTTTTTAATTTTATTCTTTTTTAAATTCTTAGAAATTACGTAACTTATGTGAATCTTCTTATTTATTATATCTCACATGGCGTGCACAATACAGATGACAGTCAGTGTACTTGTTTGGATTGCACGAAGGACCAATGACAACTAATTGTACAAGTAATATAGTTACGTTCGAAAAGAGTTGATCATTGACAATAACCGACGTCATAGTATTTCGTATATCATTACATATACATGAAATTTCAACGGTCGTCGTGCTTGAAGTAGTAAAACATACATGCACGCTTCTAAACTCTTGAAATTTCGATTCGTATATTGGAATCATTTTCAGGTTACTTTTTATATAACTTCCCCAGGCCGGGTGGCCCGGCAACTAATTTCCGGTCATTTTTTTAAGAGTAATGCTATTTAGTACCACTGGTGCTTGACACCATATCAAGGTGTCATTAAATGATAAGTTGAATTAAATAGGTCCTTTATTTATTCATTTAATTTCACTTATCATTTTATGACACATTAATTGCCACCTAAACTGTTGTCAAGTACTACTGATGATACATAGCATTATTCTTTTTTTAATTTTTAGATTAAACAAATCCCATAATAAAAAACAAATTAAACAAAAAACCCTAATCGCAGTCGATTCAGTTTTATTTTTCAGCCTCGCATTACCTATCTCTCTCCCTCTCTTTTCTTATATCCTTTCGCACTCTCTCTCCAGAAACTTCTCTCTCTCTCTCTCTCTCTCTGAAATTAAATCCAATTCTCTCTTCGGCGATAACAATTACCAAGCGGCGTTGCACGATTTGTTTCTTGATCAACGTTACAGGTGAGGCGGCTGCATCTTGGTTTTCTGCTTTGATTGATTGCCGGCTGCCAGGATTTGGTGCGGCGGATGAATTATTTTGTTTTAATGCGTGTGATGTTTATTGCACGTCGCTATTATGGTTGAATTTGATTCTGCATGCAATTCTATGTTCTCTTGATGAGGAAACCAAAATTTCTTGGATGAATTTGATTTGTGTATGTCTTTATATGGATTGGGATATAGATATGTTAAGCGGTCCAGCTTAGAAAAATTTCAATATCCGGGCTTCTCTCTAGTCATTTCATTTCGTTCTATTTCTTTCCTTGTATTTACATGATTGTGTGTGTTTGAGTATTCCTTTTCTTTTTTAGGGGCGGGGGATAGGGGTTCAGTTGGAAGGTGGACGGTATACCGTATATGTCTTAACGGGAATTTTGTGCCAAATAAGATTTTTCACATTTCTATAACCGGATCGGGAGTTGGTGTAGGAATTCGCTTTTGCAGGAGTACTCCGACAATGGAGAATCTAAGTGTTTAATCTTCATATGGTGCATCAGAATGGGTAATTGCTTTATATTTCCTACGGTATGGGACGTGGTAGGATTAGCAGTTATGTAATGTGGGTTGGATAATGGCGTTCTTGAACTAAGATGGAAAGATTTGAATGATGGATGGGCAAGAGAAAAAGATTTGGATTACACAGTTCTTTTCCACGTGTCAAAGGAAAGGAACTGGGTGGGTGAGAATAAAGATTTGGATTACGCAGTTCTCTTCTTGAAGTGTCTATATTATCAGATGCAAAAGAGTATGGACAACTTTGCTGGGTGGAAATAGAACGGTAGTTATATGAATGGCCAGGTTTTATTGTCAGTGGAATGGAGCTTTTGAGAGGAGGATTTAGATACGATTGCTTTGTTTGGTATGTAAGGTCATTTGGCTTGCAGTCTGCATGCTGAGCAAGTTGCAAAGAATTGAGAAGGTTATAGGAGGTTGGGCTACGGGAGTCATAAAGGTTTTATCTGTTTTCAGTCACTTATTCTATGTAAAAGATTTTTTTTTCTTTGGGGGAGAAAAACTGAGATAATGGTCAAAAGGGACGGAATTAGAAAATTTTTATCGGGTGGGCTTGTAAAAAACTGTATTTTGAATGATGTAAAGCATGGAAACATATCCAGACCTTACACCCTATGCATAAGTTCACCTAGACAAGGTGATACATGGTCAATGCGTAATAAATTGTGGCCAATGAATGGTAGTCTAAACCAATTTTTGTATCTAGGCATGCCTTTTAGCAGCATGCAAATAAAGTAAAATCTTCACAAAGACTTCAAATTTCATAGATATAATAAATATGTTAATAATACACCAAAATAAGAAAACTAAATTTATGGCTTACTGAATTACTGAATGACAATCATTTTACATTATAAACTATTATATACTAAATCCATTTGCAAGTTATCAAATAAAGGAAAAATGCTGACGTATCTAGTTGTCCTCTATATACTTTGAAGTTTTGATATTACATAGTATTATTATATAATTAAAGTTTGAATCTTTAATATTGTCCAAAAAGATTGGTGGGGAAAAAATCAAAGTTGTTACGACTTAGAGCGAGTTTTATTTATTAAAGCGCTTCACTCAATGGTGAAATATGTGAAAATCTAATTAAGAAAGATATGTCATGAGTATTTGGATCAATTCGTAAGTTTGAGATTTGGGCTTTAGGCTAATTACTAAATACTATGTGACTTGAATGAATATTAGGATAACAAATTCAACATTTTTTTTTAACACATAACAAATTCTACATCGAACAAGAAAAAGATTTTCATGTTTCATGGGGGGGGGGGGGGGGGGGGACGGGCACAGGCTTGTTGTGCCCCTGGCAGTTATGATTTTGTTTTCCCCCCTCTTTGGGTTCGGATGATTTCAATATAATGTTCTCCTCCATCTTGCATGGTTATACAGTCCCCCAAGAAACAAAAAACATGGTCAAATTATTGCTTTCATTTTGAACATCCTCTTGAATACGGTATTATATTCTTTATGAACCTTTTCTCTTTGTTTCTTGGATATTTTGACCCATTTTTGAGTTTGAACTTGGTGTTTTCTACTCTAGTCCTCTTTTATGCTTTCACACAGACTAGTTGTCTGTGCATCTGTATACATACTTGTGGATTTTGGAGTCAATTGGCTGGTGTCTGCATTTCGGCTTTGGCATGATCTCACGTACATGTACGCAATTGTTCAGTATTAAGATTGGATGTGGACTTGCATTTCATAGATACTGTTAAAGAAAAATTTCTATCCCTTTGAGAATTGCCCAGAAATAATTACCAGAATATGATAAATCTATATCACCGTTTACTGAGATGATCTTGCTAAAAATTTTAAGAGATCATTGTATGTGTATATGGTAAATTTTTTGTCCACTGTGATTATTTTTTTTACTCAAACTCACATGGTGAGAACAAGCACTGGATCAACTCACATATAATATTTATTCCTTGCTTTCGTTTTCCTGAATTACTTGTTTTAGCCATCAATAGATGCTTTAGGTTGCACTTGCTTGCTCGATGGTTAAAAATGTTTTGCATGTTATTATTATATTAATCTTTTTGATTTCATCATGAACGGTTTTATCTACTGGTTATGGAAAAGGATATGCCCCTTTTTGAACTGCATGTGTTCATCTTGCCTAGTATGCTTGTCTCCTTTAGTTACCTTTCTTGTCCATTTGCTTTGCAGGAATTAAAACTTGAATTTAAAGAGTATGTCTCCAGCATCAAGATCTAAGTCCAAAGACAAGAAGGCTGGCAAGGAACCTCCCAGGGGCTTTTCCAAGCCTTCAGGTAGCGCTAATGCCAGCAATGGGATTTCAGCAAGTGGTTATAATCCTGTTTTGGGAACATTCCACACGATTGAAGCTACACCAGTGTCTTCTGCTAGTCAGATTCATGTAAATGGTCGTTTCCGAAACATAGATGAGACCGATGATAATAGTGGGAATTCCCTTGCGACGAGCACGGAGTATGATTCTGTTTCAAATAATGGTAGCTGGTCTGGTGAGTCAGAGGACCATAAAGAAAAACTGCCTCATCCCCCTCCGCGTCAAGAGTCAGTACCTGGAGCTGACAATGATAAAAGAGAGAAAATTAGGCAGAAGAACGAGAAGAAGCATCAACGAGATCGGAAGAGCGTCTGTAGGGAAAGAGTGTAGGCAATGGTGTAGATCTCGGTGGTATGTCAAGGAAACTAGAATTGCTTGCTCAACAGTTGGTGGCTATGGGTTTCTCTCAAGAACGGGCAACAATTGCTCTCATGCTGAATGAAGGGAGAGTAGAGGAGTCAGTAGCTTGGCTGTTTGAAGCAGGTGAAGAAGAGAAGCACAAGGAACATAAACTTGATGGTGGGGGAAACCTAAAAATTGACATTTCAGAAGAGCTTGCTTCCATAACAGGCATGGAAATTAGGTATAAGGCCACTAAACGGGAAGTTGAAAAAGCTGTAGTTGCCTGCGAGGGCGATCTTGAGAAGGCAGAAGAAACATTGAAAGCTCAGAAGCAGGAAGCCCGCACTGCCTCTCCCAAGCTAGAAGAAAATGTTGATGGTCCTACTGTAGTCAATAGTAAGCTACCAATAGGCGTTAACCAGAGTGGAACAGGGTTACAACCCAAACCTACTTCATTTACTTCCCTGCAACATAGAAAGGATGAAAAAGATTTCAACTATTCCAAATTTCCAGCTAGTAACATAGGATCTCCAGTGGATCCTGGAACGAAAAGTATGCAATCGACGAGAAAGATACAATCAAGATTGGAGTGGGCCAAACCACAGCAGATTGTTTTGCCAGCAGAGCGAAGGTGGCCAGGTTCAGGATCAAGTCCTGTTTCATACTCGATGGCTTCACACTTGCAGGCGTCGACTCCACCAGTCAAGACAGAAGCCCGTTATGTGTCTATTGGAAATGAATTTAAGACTCTGCAACTCGGATCAGTGAGAGAACCTGTGATAATGATGCAGCGGCCCCAATCAATCAATATGAAGCAGGTTCATGGTTCAGTTGTTAGCTCATCTACTGGGACAACGGTCAGTTGGTATCCTAATAGCGTCGAAGCTGTGAAGCCTAATGGATTGGTGCAACCCATCACTGTGTCAAGAAGCTTGAGCCCAGATGGTGTTGGTTCAAATAATTTGTATAACCAGCTCCATTACCAACCCCAGCAGCAGTTTGTGTCAAGCAGTAGCTCAATAGATTCTCAAGGTCCGAACCGAGGAAATAGTTTGTCGAGCCGAGCAGGTACACCACCAACACTCTTCCGATCTCTCCCTTGGACTATTCTCGGGGTTGGGCACCAACAGCATATCAGGGTCTTCGTCATCTGTTGACTGGAGCACTGGCAGCTCAATGTCGCAGTTGGACTACACCAGCATAGACTGGAGTTTAGATTGCCGGTCATCTACATTGAGGCCAGGTGGTTTGTGGTCTGGGGCTCACTCCTTGATGCAAAACAATTCGCGTACATACAGCTCATTTGCATACGGTTCGGGCGTGAAGTCTTCCATGAGACCGGTTCTATCAAATGGGAGTGGTCCGATTTCAGAGTTGCAGGATGGTATAATTTCTACAGAAACGGCAGTTGATGGTTCTCGGGAATGGACATCACCATTTGAAGAGAAAGACCTTTTCAGTTTACCCAGACAGTTTGTTTCCTCCCCGTCTCTGTAAAGACGAAAGGAAAGGAGCTAAAAGAATAAATAAATGAGAATGAAAAGAGAAAAGGACCAAGAATTTGCTTGATATTTCGTGTTGATGTCGGTTCACATGATGTTTTGACCTTGTGTTGTTGTTAATCCTCAACCTTGGTGGAAAAAGCATCAAAATTCCTTTGGTTTCCTGTTCATTTTACTCGTCTTCTATTTTATTTTATTATTTATTTATGTTGATTCTTCAAATTCCTCAAGTCAGTTTCTAGTTTGCCATCACCAACAGGGGCTACTGGAACCTAATATAATCCATGGGTGCTTAATACAAATGGTCAAAACCAAATCAAAAGTTGATATCCAATCGCTTATTGCAACCCATTATTCATATTTTACCAGAAACCTTATCTGTCTGTTGTACAGATCCAAGAGGAGAGCAGAGAAGGGTACAAAAATATGTTTGATGCATTGTTACAAGAATACGGACCCTATTCAATAGACTCTGAAGACTCCATAGGTGACGGAGAAGCATCCGGAGAAACTTCAGTATACGATTGATTTTCTGCCCGAGTGATGAACTTGGCTTCTGCATTCATAATGTATACGAATGTCAAAGCAAGCACAAAATTAAACTTGAGAGAGAGAGAGAGAGAGATTTAGTTATGTTTGTACAAGGGGAAGTTCAGCATCATTTTTCACTATTGGCACGGAAAGAAAATAATGAATAGCTTTATCCCCCTTCTTTCTGGGGGATTCTTGCTAAGGTAGAATTTTTCAGATGACCTATTGATGGACACCCTAGTTGTAGATCTCTCCCATGATGAGCACGGAAAACCTGTACGTGTTTTATCCTAAGTATAAAAAAGGATAAAGATTTACCTGATACAAACACGTCCTTGTACTCATCATCATCATACACAAATTGAGGGGGATCTGGAGAACCAACACGCACTATAGTGCTTCCGCTGTGTCATGATATCGCAAAACGATCTCAAGTTATGACATTGAAGATTCCGGGCGGCTTTATATAATAACAGAATCTGATATGTATGTATACATCATTTCTTTATCAAGAAAATTTTGTCGGGACACTTGAGTTGTCTCCATGACTACATGACAAAGACACACTTGCTAAAGTTTAGTTTGTGCATTTCAAAGAAATCAAAAACCATTCACTCACAGTGTCTTTAACAATGAAGAATATCAGTTTGGAATAAACTCTTCTTCAAGAGGACAGGGAAATGATAGTGGGGGTGTAGCTTCCAAGGTATTTCTATTATTATGTCTGTCGTCATGATAAGTCCAAGGAAAAGAAAACAAAAATAACAAAAACTAATTTGCCTAAGTAGAATAACATAATTGATACGCCATACCCATATCCCCTTTTCCCGTTAAAGATTACTGAGTTCCATATCCAAAGTGACATATTTATTGAAGCCAATACATTAAAATAAATTTTCTACAATTGAAACGCATAATAATTGAATTTTCAAATACCAAAATGGAAGTGGATATGTACCTCCCCGACATGAAAACAGCAACATATTGTCCTCGACCAGCAGTAACTATGCGCTGTTTCAGTCTTTTTAGCGAAGGAAGCACTTCAAAAGCAGGTGGTTCTGCAATGTGGACATGAAAATATGTCAATTACTTAAGTAGTTAGCCCGGAAGTAGAATATGAAACAGCCATCTGACATGAAAGAGATGATGATGTAATATGACTCCGTGTTAGGAACTGGAAATAATTGCACTAAACATGGCCAAACAAATGCCTCATGGGAAGCCTGTGGAGATAGTTGGAAAAAATGCAAACAAATGCCTCATGGGAAGCCTGTGGAAATAGTTGGAAAAATGCTAGTTTAATCAAACATATAAATTGTATTCCTTAAATTATAAAATTATACCTAGATCATTGATGCAAACATCTTGAGATATTCCATTCCTCGAAATCATCTCCAACAAAGTTAAAGGATCCTCCTTGCTTGTTCGATCCATGGTGAGGCGCTGAGGATTCCGAAGCCATTATCATAAGAGTTTGAAAACAAACTCTATATGACTCTAAGTTAATATATATGGCGAATTGTAAATAATCCATTCACTTCAATATCCAGTACCTTGTATACTTCAGCTGTGGAACATGCCCCTTGAGGTTTTATGAGTACCAACGGAATGTCAATATGTAATGGTTTCAGGATGTCTTCAACTATCTGAACAGTGCAACACAAGAAATATATTGGTAACTTTCCCCCAGCATACATCTCTCCCGATACACTAAAATTTGGTACTACTTAAGTAATGGTTATCATTTTCCAATTACATTCTTTTAATTTTTTTAACCTTGCCTTGCATATATCAGTGGGAGACCATTTGCTACGGACTAACAAATACAGAACATTCAGGTATAATGGAATCTCAATCATCAAATTTGAAACTTAAATTATTTTTCTGCTAAGTAGAATAAGATTTTTAAGCAAGAAAGATTGATTCACGGTCATTGCAAAACTATGATCATATATATCATAAAAATTTATTGATTCACAGTCATTGCAAAACTATGATCATATATATCATAAAGACGTACCTCCCCTCGACCTGTACAATAGGCTGCTCCATGAGAGAAAAAGAATGGGATATCTGAACCAATCTCACTTGACCATTCTTGGAGTTCCTTCTCAGTGGCAATACAGCCACTAAACTGATTTGCTGCCCACAAAGCAGTGGCAGCATTGCTGCTACCACCACCAAGCCCAGCTCCAGTAGGTACTTTCTTATCAAGATGAATCTGTGCAAGGAAACTAGTCAAGAGTAGAATCAAGCTAAGCTCCAATTTAATGCAACTCAGAGATCAAAACAGCAATAGTTGTCTCTAAAAATCAAAGGCTTTACCCAGAATTAGTTGTCACTCCCTGTCTTTTTCCTGAAAAGATTGAGGGCTTTTATTATCTGAAGGAGAAGTAACATCAGAAGTTCTCCACATAATTAATTGTCATCAAAATACAGAATTGAAAATAGAAAAAGAAGTGTCTTTCTTTACCAGATTTCTATCATCAAGGGGAACTCCAGGAACATTGGTTGATAAACGATCACTTGATTTCGATGGGGACAAAGAGAACTTAATTTTATCACCTAGACTAATTACCTGGAAAAACAAGAGGACTCACTCAAGTCAACTTCTGGTAGAGATCAATCAAAATTTTTTTATTAATATAAAAGATAGGTACTTTACATGAAAGAGTGATGCCAAATCATGATATCTGTCTTCCCTTTTGCCAGTTATTCTCAGGAATACATTAATCTGAACTCAGGAAATGTCACATATGCTGAAGTTAGAGAAAAATAAGATAAAGAGGTCAACAAACCTTAACAATTAAACTATCATGTCATATTTAGTTACCTTACCTTGCAAGGAGAAAAGAGAGTGAGCCTTGACATCCCAGTACTTTTATCAACTTCATCAGCTAATTTAAACTTATCCTCCAAATCATACACTACCTAATCACACCATCATAAGCATCAAAACTCAGAAAAGAATGATTCAGTTATACATAGATATCTAACTTTTGACTAGCTGCGACATTAGGAATAAATAAATAAGTTTTCGGGTTCAAGAATCAGCAGAAAGATGAATACAAAGTAAAAAGGTCTAGCCTTGAAATCCTAGTACTTTCATCCAATTAATCAGCAATATTTAAACTTAATATCAATGTTTATGTTCATTTATCAGATTTTGACCTGTAAAAAGCCACAAAATTAACAAGGCATAAATGAATTTTAGATTTAATGATATGCAGCACACTGATCATATACGCCTTCACTAACACGTTAGATTCTTGTACATTTTAAAAAATAAAAAAACCAGACATAATGAAAATGAATGAACCTTGAAAAACTGCAGTCTGTTTATCTATAGAACCTGTCTTTGTGGTCATCATAACATGGAAAATCACAAAAAAGGTTTAATCATTCAAAATTCTGCAGAAAACCAAATTCCAATAATCAGCAGAAATTGACTTTTAAAACATCCATGAAACAAACATAATATGAAGTACACAATTGACCAAATCGAGCTCATGAAAATCTTGAATAGTTCCATTCACAAATAAGCAGACAAATTGATACCTCTACTTGTCTTCTGCCAGCTTTAGAATCAGAAATCGTTGCTCTGATCAATTTGGCTGTTGAAAGTGGAAATTCTCGCCCAAAAGAAGATGGGTTCCGTAGTTTGTGCGAAGAAGGTAGCGAAAAACTACCTTTATTGAAAGAACTGAAATGGGTTTTGCCATTGCAGGAGCTGTAGATTTGGTGGCTGCAGATAAAATTCGAAGAAGCCATGGCAGCAGACAAACCGTGTCTAATCACGTAAGAAGAAGAAGAAGAAGAAGAAGAAGAAGAAGAAGATACTCGAAGAGTTGACTGAAATTTATGCCCCCTTCCAGTTTCCAATCGGTTGAATCTTTTTATTCAAGAAATAGTTTTGTTACTGTACCGTCTGATGAAGATTGGGAATGTGCAGCTCGTGGGTATATATTTATGGTTGAACTAAGCAGCTTTAGCCTGTAAATTAGGTGTGAATGAAAAATGGAGTAATAATCTTTGGTAGATTCTGATTGCAGGATCAACTTCCAATCTTCTATTGTTCTTTCTCGTCTTTGCCACATTATTAAAGGTCCTCTGGAAAATTAGTTCGAGGATGGGTAATTGCAATTGTGTTTATTATTTGAGCTTGATTATTATGTGTCTTTATACACTAAATAAATTGTCGTAAACTATTTCTAGACAAGTGAAATTGACAACTATATATAAAATGAAAAAGGTCTCAAGTACTTATTCAAAATCATCAATTACTAGGTTTTTTTTTTTTTTAGTACAATTTGAAAATCACATATGTATAAATGGTGACTTGAACTCGTATCAAATAATTTGTAAGAAATGCTTTTACCACAAGATAAGCTTCTTTATTTACTCTCAAACTAGGTTCTTGAATAGACTCTTTTTTGTAGACTAGAGTTGTACATGTAAAAAATTTTTTTGGAGAAAAGGGTTGTAAATTAGACACAAGTAGTAAAATATAATAATAAATAAATAAGCAAAAAGTGTATCTGTTGAAAGACTACTGTTCAAAATGATATATAATAACATAACATGTATTTTTTTTTTTTTTTTTTGACAATTCAACTCATATACCCCAACAGCAGCTAACACATCATATCACAAAACTATAGTAATTTTGTGATACATAGAATCGGTATATAAATTGGTGCACACATACATCAAGTTGTGATGTGGGATCCAAAGATCCAGTCCAAACCACCATGAACCCGCAACACTAGACCCTCAACAACCCCAGTCTCACCAAATTTGGTTTTTTATTTTTTATTGTTTTTTTGATAACTCAACACACACTCCAACTGCAACCAGCATACCATACCACAAAACCATGACAATTTTGTGGTACATAAAATGGGTACATAAACTGGTGCACACACTCATCAAGCGGCATTGTGGGATCCACATATCCAATAACATAACATGTTATTGTTGTTATATATTGGTTTTGTTAACAAGAAAGGACATTTGTTGCAAACTCTGTCTCTCCGGGTTTGTAAAACATCCCATCTGTGTGTCTTCTTCGGTAACTAATGTGGGAATATGAGGTCCCTAATTTGAACTTATATTTATAATTAATAAATAAATAATTGCACATGAGGTCTTCAATCTTTCTAAAAGATACAATTAGGTATTGTTTTACCTTTCTTTCCTTTGATTAAAAAAAAATAAATAAACCTTTCTTTCCTAAGAATAAACCGTTTTTAATGCTAATAATGAATCCCTAACAATAAAGTCCTTCATACGGGGTTCCAAAAATTTCACACTATAATCTTTAATATTTAAAAAAAGAACAGGTTTAATGCTTGTAACAGATTTTTTTTTTTGGGTAAAAGACATTTAACCAACTAATATCCAAATTTTCATTTGATTCAACCTTTGATCTATTTTTTAGTCCAAACGACGGTCAACAGCTAAAATTACGGAGATTTTTATGTAAATTGTTTAAAGATCTTTTGCTACCTATATACGATTAGAGATCATTGCACTAAAACATTAGAGATTAATAGTAATTATTATTACTAGTTATTATTATTATTATTATCTATACATATATAATAAGAATATGGTGGTTGGTTTTTTTTTCCCGCATATAGTTGGCACATTAAGAAAACTAGTGATGTCACTAATGACATCACTAATTAATAAATCTTTACATATTTTTTTATTTTATTTTTTTGGGCCTTAGATCTCAGTGCGGTTCTCATTCATCTCTCATTGTTTTCTTGCCTTATCCTTTATCAAATTTTGAAACTAATATATTGATATCAATTGCTATCTTTCCAAAAGAAGTCATGCATACTTGAAATATGTTTATGAAAATTATGGAATTGAATCATGTTATTTTGGGATTCAAATTTTGATTTCTTTCATGGCTTAAATCACTCCACACCGCTTAACACCATTAACATTTATGTTCAACTGACTTTTTATTTTCCTTTTTTTTTTTCAATTGAATTTTTTCCATTCATGGTTTTAATTTTACATTTTTTTCTAACGTGTCTGCCATGTGCTCTATATTTCATTTTGACTTAATACTTTTTTTCCCTTCAATGTTCACACAACCCATGATATTAATATAAATTTTATTGTCATTGGAAACCCACGGACTGTCTATTTCAAATTATAAAACTCTTTTTCCTTATTAATTTATATAATGACAAGAAATTTTTGTTACTTTTTGTATCTATAAGATTATTTTGCTCTCGCTGGATCCTTGAATTCAACAAAATTGACTAAAATATATTATGTGTATGTTGACCGTGATTAGCAAAGAAAACGAGATTACACATGTTGGGATGTGGAGTTGTTCATGTAAGTGGATCCCTAGAATGTTGCAATAATTAAATTACACCTTCTTTTATGAACAATCTAAATAGACGAGTGTGGAATCATTTCAAATAATTTAAATTTCCTTATATTAAAGATTTATATTTACCTGCTATAACAGGTTTACGACTAATTAATACTTTGTTTCTATGTCCATTTTCTTTGTTACGATGTTCATTTTCTTATGTAAGGTTAAGATTTATTATTTAGATTTGTATATATTGACGTTAGAATTTTTTATTAATGTTTTTCTCCTAATTCTGACGTTTAAGTCAAATGATATAACATACAAGCAAATATGGGCATTCAAGCATTATTGTAATTTTATTAAGGTATGCGTTGCATGTGGAAGTTTCTTCAAATGCAATATTTGAATTACTTGACGATAAGATTGCGGACTTGAAGAAATTATATAATTTTTAGAATAGTAAAGGCAAGTTACTCTTCAATATTATTGGGCAAGTTTCTCAACTAATGATTAGGTAATTAAGGTCAATAAAAAACAATCGTCTATGCAAAATGAAGAATGATGGAGTCTTTTTTTATAAGGTTCTCGAATACAAATAAGTTTTTTCCTTTTATATTGGTTAATTAGTAGTATCTACCCCTAACGTTTTATATTTCTATGTTTTTTGTCGCTGACCTTTAGAAATTGATATTTTTACCCTCAATTCTAATATTTTTGGTACTATCTATCCTATTGGACTAAAATGGACTATAATACTCTTCAACTTTAATTAACATAAAAATAATAAAAATAAACAAACAAACATATTAATTTTAACAATAATATTCTAGCACTCATATGGATTCTTTTATATATCTTATGTAATTGTATATATGCACATCATGTGGATACATACAGTCATATGACATGCATACATGGGAGATATATGTGCTATAAGAGCACTAATGTGGGTGTGAAAATTTTTTATTGATATTGATTTTTTTTTTTTGCTTTGATTTTTATTTTATTCGAATTTTTTTAAAAAAAAACCAAATTTTTTTTGTTATTATTGTGCTACTAAATTTTTTTAGTTAGCAATCAAAAGGTGTTATAGTCATTTTCAGTTGAAAAGGGTAGATAACACAAAAAATGTGAGAATTGAGCATAAAAACATCACTTTCTAAAGGCTAAGGACGAAAAACGCAAAAATACAAACGGTTGGGGGTAGATCGTGTCAATTAGCCTTTTATATTTTACATTCCTATTTTGCGGGAGATTATTTGCAGACCTCATCATTTCAAATATTCATATCTATTGTTAAGAAATGGTGTACAAATTATTGCTACATTGTTGCTGTGTTTACTTTTTATGTAAGTTTAATAGTGACTAACCACTCAAATTTTTATATTGTTACTGTATTTTCCCTATATAATGCATATGTGTGAATTCTAGTTATAATAATAAAAACATTGAGCAGGTCAGCTGCAATTTTTAGGATAAATTTCATAAAAAGTCCCCAATTTTTGCAAAATATATTAAATTCATACCTATCCCCTTTTTGTTCAATATCTAAGTCTTGACCTTTGAAAAATTCACAAAAAAAGTCTTTCTAGATGTTTCCATCCACTTATCCGTTAAATTCTAATAAAATGACAATTTTACCCTCACAAAATCAAATTAGACAAAAAAAATGTACACAAAAAAGGCTAAGTAAAAGGAAAAAAGGAAAAAAGGAAAATACATCATTTTTGGCCAACCCATCCAATAATTGCTGCCATTTCCTATGGCAAAATGAAGGGTTCTCATATCTATCTCTTCTTTACTTAAGCCTATAAACAACTTTGATGTTGGTTAACTCAAACACAGCATAGAATTTTAAAAAGTAGGAAAATTTCTTTTTCTTTTTTTTTCCCTTCTTTTTTCTTGAGGAGAAAAAGTAGGAGCATTTCAAAAACATGGATTCAAAGAAAATGTTGATTTAAAGAGTTATTTTG
Source organism: Nyctanthes arbor-tristis (assembly GCA_963692815.1). Classification (NCBI taxonomy): domain Eukaryota; kingdom Viridiplantae; phylum Streptophyta; class Magnoliopsida; order Lamiales; family Oleaceae; genus Nyctanthes; species Nyctanthes arbor-tristis. The sequence continues at coordinate 22,978 of CAVNYN010204854.1, forward strand.
AGAAAATTAAGGAGATTGAGATTGAAATCTTATATATATTAAAGTATGATAGTGACCACATGTAAGTTTTTCTATGAAAACCATTATCATACTTTTATATGCTTCTTTTATTTTTGTATTTTATAATATTAACAATAATAATAGTTATTTAGATATCTTCTGAAAAAAATAATACTTATTCATTAGATCTATTTTGCTATTATTTTATTTTATAATAATATTCAAAAACTTATATATTTTTTATTCTATATATAATATACTATTTGTTATCTATTAATATTTGTTATACATATTCTATTAATTTTTAAACTATCTTTAAAGATTTAATATTTCCTCAATATTCTAACAATTGATAGATAAATTTCAAGTATTGAGTTATTGAGATGTTTTCTTATTTCGATTAAGTACCTACTCGTGAGATTGGGGATATAATAATAAATTAAAATTAAATTAGTTTCAAAACTTACTTTAATTCAATACGGTAAACTACACGCCATAAAACTTAGGACTATAGGTTTAGTACGTTACCTAATTTATTAATTGTTTGGCTCTGGGAACCTATATATTGGTGAAAATTTAAGTTGAGGAGATATGATAGTAATAATATTTGAGGATAATGATTAAGAATAAAAATAAAAAATTCTTTTAATTCTTTTTAGAACAGAAATTGGTTAAAAATTAATTTTAAGAGTAATTAGTAAATCATATAAAATTTATCATTTGTTATAATATTGGTTCACTTGGATCTTTTGTAATTAGGGACTTTGTAATATGAGATTGTGTATTTTAAATTTTTTAGAATTGATTTAGTGAATAGTGATGAGGAAATGTTAAAATAATTTTTCTAAGAATATATGATAGAGAATGAATGTGGAAAATAATTTATTCTGATAAATGAATGTTATCCACACATTGTTAAATAAGGATGCGAGTGTATAGTAATTTTAGAGTTGCATAAATTTCATATTATCTCTTTTTTATGGTTTCTTAGTTTTCATACTTAATATGAAATTAATTTTGTAAAAGTTCCTCATTTTCATTTTTATTGCTTAATAGTATTGTTTAATGAATGACAATTTAATTAGCTTTGTGCTAAGTGAAAATATTATATCTTTTAATTTGATTATATTTATGTATATTAGTAACATATATATGAGTGAGTAGCACACAATAAAATTATATTATTTAGTTTTTAAAATTACTATATATTTTTTTATTAATTATTCTATTATGTGCAATACTCGAGCATACAACTAGTTAATAGAATGACTTCAAAGCTGGAGCCCTTTAAAGCTATAAAAGGTGGAGATGAGTGCAAATGCCCACTAAAGAGTAAAAGTGATGACCAAAAAATTTATGGTTGGAGAAAACTATGTTTACTTATTTATTTTTAAATTCTTTTGACATTTTTTTAGAACTTAACTTATGTTCATTTCTTTGTAATTTTCTAATTTAATGATATGAGGGTAAAAATATTATTTAATGAAAAATTATAGGGGGACATGAAAATGAGACATTATTAGGTGACATTCTTATGTGGCGCACTTGTATTAGATGATAAAAAAGTAGCCATGTAATCAATACCCAATGAATGCGTGCCACATGAAAATATCACATAATAATGTTTCATTTTCATGTCTCTTTAGAATTGCTCTCATTTAATTAGAATTTAATGCAAAGTTGGACGGAAATTATCTAAAAGGATTTTTCTTGCGATAAAAGTTTAGGGACTTAGAACATTCACATTGATGTGGTTAGATTTAACTATTCACATAAACAATAAAGTAGGGTTTCAGTAATTGTTAAATGTCATATAAGAATGTTAAATTTAGCTATTGATATCTAATACATTAGTGGTGTTAAACTAACCCTTATAATTCAACTTCAAGTTAAAAGTAGCCATTACTAAATTAATTCAACCTATAAAAAATATAAAAATAAAGAAAATAAATATGATTGACAATATGAGTTGTTAAAAAGATTATTTTAACAACTTCATTAATACCACTAATGTAATTATATTTTTGAGTTGTTAACTAATAACTTTACTAATAGCATAGTTTAATCATACCAATGTAGACACTCTTACGCATTGAAAAACAAGGCTGTGGATGAATTTACTACATTTCACAAAGGCTAGGGACCTTTTGAGAAATTTACTTAAAATTCAAATTTTATATAGGTATCGAGATGTAATTGTGACATATGAAGGTAATGATTAAAATGATGTAAGAATTTCAGTCAAATCAAATATGTGATTAAATGTAGTATTATTATGTGTCTAAAAGTTAAAATTTAAATTGGTTGATAAATTCAAAGTGTTTTTAAATGGCGTCTAAACATTCACAATGTTTGGCTACCAATTAAAAACACATTTATCAACCAATTTAAATTTCAACTTTTAGACACATGACAACACCATATTTAACCACATATTTGATCTAACTTAAACTCTTACATTATTTTAATCATTACCTCAACATGACACAATTAAATCTCAACACTTATATAAAATTTAAATTTTAAATCTATTTATAAATTCACTCATATAATTGGTTACCAAACAAATTGTGTTTTTTTATTTCACGAAAGGAAAAACAAAGAGAGGAAGGAGAAAACGAATATTCCGTTATCGCTCTAGGCCCTAGGGTTTCTTCATTCCGCCACTATAAAAACCCTCACTCTGCTCGTGTTTCTCTCTACTTCCCGTCTATAGGTTTCAGCCCTTTCAGATCTCTCTCTAAGATCAGAAATGGCTGTTACCTTCTCAGATCTGCACACAGAATCTGGCCTCAAGGCCCTTAACGACTTCCTCTCTGGTAAATCATACATCTCAGGGTACGTCGCATTATATATTTTACTAGTGCTGCTTGCGATGTTTCATTAACCTTTTGTTTTGATTTTATTTGTTTAATTTATGTGAATTGTAGGGATCAACTGACGAAAGATGATGTTAAGGTGTATGCGGCTGTTGTTGAGAAGCCGAGTGCTGATTTGTACCCTAATGCCAGTCAGTGGTATGAAAACGTTTCCTCAAAGCTTGCAGCCAGGTAACTTTTTCCATTGGAATCTCAATTTTCTGTTGGTTTATTGATATTTTAGGACTGACCTCTAATTAGGAGAACGAATGAGCTGATTGTATTTACCGTTAATTGCCAAGCAAGTATAAGCGCATAACTGCGAATACCAATTCTTTCTACACTATATGGTAGCTTAATGGTTGATTAAATTTAAAAATTGAGGTCATAATGTCTTCCAACTGAAAGAAGTTTATAGCTGATCTATAATTACCATCATTACCCTGCTTCACCCAACCCCCTCCCCCCCACCCCCAAAAAAAAAAGGAAAAAAAAAAACAGAGAGAGAAAGGAAGAAATCTGCCCTTTGGCCAGTATTACCCTTTGTGCTTCTGAAAATAATCCAAAAGAATTTTTTTTTTTGGCTGTCTATAAAAGTATCCTGCTTGAATATTTCTTGCTGCAGTAGTTATAGTTTTTTGCTCATCTGCCTTTTATGCACAATGGTATAGCTTTCCCGGGAAGGCTGTTGGAGTGAGAGTTGGAGGCCAAGCTTCTCCTGCTGACGCTGCATCAGTTAAGGAAGTCAAGGTAGCTATTTAAATCCTTGTGTTGTTGATGCATTAAGTTTTATGATTTCTTGATGCAATCATGGGTCTTAATAACAAGATCAAGAAAGTGGATTTAGGAGTTTCGATGGATAATGATTAGTTCCATAGATGCTATACTTGTGCTCCAAATACACTGGAAATTAAATAACCTAAGTTCATTCTTAAATGTATGAACTTGGATGTTTATCTTTTATTTCGTGGTTTAAATTTGCTACATATATAACATTCACATCTTGGTGGAGTTGCACGTATGTATATAAAGGTGTAGCTGGTCTTGTGAGACGTGGATTGGGTTTTGTAATGAACAAGTTCAGATTTAATTTGGATGGACCACATGGGGAGGTTATTCTTGTTTAGGGATTTTGACTGATGTGTTGACCATATAATCCGCCTATTTATGCTGTACTATTTGTTAAAGCCAGCAGTTTGTTGAACTGAAAGATTGTTTATGTGCTTGATCTACTTGAAGCAGTG
>CAVNYN010204859.1:0-14339 GCA_963692815.1 Nyctanthes arbor-tristis
AGTTCTATCCTGGATTGTACTTGAACATGGAAGGAAAAGTTTTTCATTTTTGACAAGCATGATTCCAGTGGAGTTTTTGACAGACTCTAGATTTGGTACAAATTGATCAAAGGATGAAGATAGACGGGATAGCTTAAATTTCATTACTTTTAGTGTTCTCTTTACAAAAATTCTCGACGCGCCATCAGTTGGATTAATGATACGACGTGTAGACATATTGGGCACATGGTACTAAATTTGTAAATTTTTGCAATTTTGTGAATTCATATGTTGCTTCCATATATCCAATATGTACCAGCAGTTGTCAAATAGTGCATATAGCAGTTCTCTTTTCTATTCATTATAGGCAACAAAATCATTATTATTGAGTGCCACTTTTAGATGGTGAACCTAACTAGTAGTGGTAAATACCATTACTTTTATGGTATTTATTCTTCTACAGTGATGAAACTATAGAAATACTGCCTCGAGAGATGATGCATGTATACTGAGAGAGAAATTTGGACAAATTGTGGTTAATTAGGTAGCTCCAAGCTCATCCTTGGAGTTGTCTCCTTGTAGACTGCGATTCCTTAACCTTTCTTAATATAATCCAAACTCATCATTGCTTCTTAGAATACTTTTCACAAGAAAATACAGCTGCTTTATCAACCAAAGCTTCTTACAAGAAAATCTAGGCCATGTTTTATTAGTATCATAGTGTTTACAAAGAATTGTATCATTAGGATTTCAGAACTCTTTGCAAGCAACAGAAGATATACGGGAATATAAAGAATGGAAAACAAGGAAGAGATGAAAATGGTATCAGTAGCTGCAATTTTCCTTTCAAAATTATTGTGTCATTTGAGTTCTACAAAATTATAATTCTTGCATATAGTGGAAATTCTCATGTTTAACTGCTGCAGAGAAATGAGTTGGGAAACTGGAAATGGCGGGGTTCAGTTGGAGGCATTGTGGATGCACCAATATCACAAGTCTGGAGCAGGGTGTCTCAAAGTAGCAGATTAAGCGAATGGATGACCATGGTTGAGAAATGCACCGATTTGGTTGGACAAGAAGGCGTTCCTGGCTACACCCGGCTAGTTTCTGGCTTCATGTTCCCACAGAAAGATGAAGACAGGTCATGGATCAAGGAAAGGCTAGTTTCCATGGATGCTTCATCTCATAGTTATATTTACAGAATGGAAGCAAGCAATGTAGGTTTGGATGGATAAGTAAATTCATTAAAACTCATAGATTATGGAGATGAAGATCATGAATCCACTCTGGTTGAATGGAGATTTGAGATTGATCCTGTTGAAGGCGTTTCTGAGGAATACATAATAGATTATTTGGGATTTCTTTATAAGTCATGCATTAATAGGATTGAGGGGCTCTGTATAGAGGTTAGAATCTGTATCTAAAAGTTGTACTATGGAACACACACGCGCCCCATGCACAACCGCAACGAATAACAAACCACCCCATGCACTTTTGTTAGCTTAGATGTACCAATTACAAATACATACCCCCCCCCCCCCCGGGCGGGATTTTATTTCCTTGATTATGCTAAAAAACAATATTTAAAATTACGTACAATGCTACTTGTTTTATCTGACAGTTTTATGCTATTTGTTTTATCTGACAATTTTAAGTTTTCAGATGAATCAATTTTGTCCTTCATCATTAGGTCTTATTACTAGTCACTCAAGAAATAAGATTGATACAGAGAGGTTAAAAGATGGCCCGCTTTTTTCACTTTCAAACCGTTCCCAAACGATTAATTTTTTGCGATGGAAAACTGAGCATAACGCTCGGGAAAGAAGTATTTGTTGCATGATAGAGTTATGCTCTACAAAACTGGTATATGCTAAGAACAGTAGTAACATATGACACTTACATGGAAAACTATAATTATATAGCGGGCATATAATTTTATATTATTTTAACCCGTAATTGGGCTCCCACTAATGGACCCATTAAAATAATCTTCGGTGCTGACGTAGGATTTATCTTCGGAACTCAAACAGACCTTAAACTCTAGTTAATCACCAATTCTTTTAAGTCCGATCTCCCCACCGCCTCCCAAACCAAAGATTCTGCCGCATAGATTAAAAATCACACTTGACGTCCCTCTCTCCATCCGTTTCGACTCAGCAGGCTTTCCTTTTTCCTATCTATATACAACCCTCCACTGTGTAATTGATGATTACCGTTGAAATTATGTGCAACTGAATACGGATTGGTATATTTAGGCCTACAGATCTTAATTAATACAAATTTCAGCTATAATTTACTGTGAAATTCTTGATAACATAAATGTTTAATCCCGAGAATCAACAATCCTCAGACGATCGTCAGTGTGACGATGCGGATCAAACATCCAACGGCGAGGATTCAAGTAATGACTTGTCGAGGAGTGACGGGACGTCGACCAGTGATAATGCATCGATTACTGGAAGATTGATGGAGATTCTTGTGGAGGACCGGGATGGGGATCTGCTACTGCAACGGAGCGATGGGGAGAATGGGGTTTTGCACTGGCTACGGGCTCTGGATCTGCAGGTCATGGGGGCATGCCGGGCCGATGAGAGGTTGAAGCCCTTGCTGAAGCTCAATGTCTCTACTGGCGCAGCTGAGGATCACCTGGTGGCTCATCTTAGTCAGGTAAGCTTAATCAGAAGACTGTAATGTAGCGTACAGGTTCTGCTTACTATTTCGAAATTGCTTAATCGGTTCTAAAATGTGTGGCTGAAACTGAAAGTGATATATATCGGATGGATTTTTTTCCCCAAATATTTACAAGCATCTGTACTGAATTGTAGTTTCTTCAATTGTTGCTAATTTTATGTGTAAATGTGTTATTTTGCCGTTGGAGTGGAACTATGTTGAAGCCAGGCCGCCATTTATTTGTGAGGCTGTCTAGGGAACGGTGTATCTGTCTTATTTGCCAATCTACTGCTGCCTGGAGTTCCATGCTCAGCCTACTGATTTTTTAATTGTTATTCATTGAGCAGCACTTTGAGCCTTCAGAAGTTGGTAGCCTAGCCATGTGCTTGTGTGTACCTCTTGTTTCTATTCGTGTTGGGAAGATCAAGAAGGAAGGGACTCGACTGTGTCCTACACCTGCAAGGTAGTGCAAACACAGAACTCCAGTACATTCAATTTTATTGCTGCATCTGTCCAAATAATATTATCACATTATTATGTGAGTTCCCTATAAGTAGATTTTGTATTAGTTTTTGGTGCTCTCTGGGCTACTTAGGGCATGGATGGTTTTGTAATAAGGAAACAAATAGAAGGAAAAAAAAAGCTGGGTATGTCTTATTAGGTTCACATCTGGGAAAGGCAAACATATTATCCAGTTTAGTAGTTAATTTGTACTGTTTTAGCTGCTGTTGCAGTTAAATTTCTTTAATGGTAGATGCTACATGTGTTTAAATATTGCCTTTCGCGATAGTGATCTGCCTGAGAGAGTGAGAGTGTATTAGGGACGCATCCAAGTGCTGATAAGTAACCAGCAACTATTCTTTAGCTTCAAGTTCCAAATAATCTGCTAAAGAATTCATAGGAAATAGTGATGAATGAGTACATGATAGATTTAGAAATTGAATGGAACTATTTGTTATTTGATATTGGAGTTGGGTGTTTTTAATTGAGTCAGTAACTTAGACCAAATCCAGAGATGTATGAATGAGCTGTTGTGAACTCTAGTCCACTGGAGAAGGTGGTGGGTGGAACGGAAATGGTTAAAGTGAAGATAATTTTTCTTCCCCCAAACCCCTCTTTGTATTTACCTGTTACGAGAGCTAAATCAGATAACTATTAAACCAACCCGATTCTTTGTCCTTGCTGAAGAATCCTTTTTGGCATTTGGTAAACATTTATAATTATTCGTATTCGTGGTATGTTGAATTGTATAATTTAATTGTGACTACTGGCAGGTGGTTTGATGTAAGATTTTGTTCCTTTACGCGATAGTTGTCTTTGAAATCTGTATGGTTTAATTTAAACGTTTGCCTATTGTATGTTATTTTAAGTTACTTTATGGTAATGCATTGTGGCTTGCAATGTAGGAGAGCTGCATTTTAATTCTCCTTCAACTGTTTATTTGCATATGTGTGATTTGGATGTCTTTTAACCATGATTATAAATTTCTGGATGCTCATTGTCTTCAACTGGTTGTAACGGGGTGTATAATGCAATACTTATTTCTTCTCGTTCAACGTTTCGCAAGAAGTACTTCAAATGTCATTTTGAACTATTGGTTCAGTAATATTTTTATAGATGCATGTTATCAGTTATCATCTTTGATCCCTAAACATGTTTAGGGGCCATGAATTGAGTGCCTTGTGCATGAATTGCAGAATGATCCTAATCATCTTTTGATTGGCACTACATGCTGGCTTGTCGTAAACATCTGCATCTTGAATTGCCTGTTCATAGCTAGGAGGTTCGTGTGACTTGTGGAGGCTCCTGGAAGGTTGGTGTAATATAAATGCTTGCCATGTGCAACGGATATAGTTCATAGGCTTCTTTATTATCTGATAGCAACGTGGTGTATGTTGAGTATGGTGTTTAGCTGTCTTGCTTCAATATCATGGTGTCATGGCTTCCCTTTCCAATTCCTAGTTCCAGCTCAGTGGTTTTGCAATGTGTCAAAATGGATGCCATATAATTCCTTATTGATATTTTTATGCAGCTGTTCTTAGAAGTTATTTCTCTAGGAGGCAAGAGTTAAGCTTAAAAAAGTTAGAAGTGATAAATGTTCTTTGTAGTGGCGAAAGTTAGAAATACCATTTTTGTTTTGACATTAAGAAATAAGTTTAAAAATATCTAATATATTACTTAAAAAGTAATTCATCCAAACACGTCAAGGGACAAAGAGTTAATTGAAAATTTAGATACCTATTGTCCTATTCTAAAGCTTAGCCCACATTATTAGCCAAATATTTCTTTTTTAACATAGAATTTCGTCAAACTAATCACATCCACATATTTCATGGGCCTTGCATGAACTACACAAATCTTCACCATTGATTCTCACAAAATCTAAATTTTTACATAGAAATAGTTTGCTAACAGGGGCTTGCTTTAAGTCAAACATGCTTATATGCTCTGATTGAAGACTCACTAGAAAAGTTCTATTCGTAAAACCATAGGTTTTTTATAATGATCTTGGTGAAATAACTCAGTTATAAGTTTTACTTGTAAGAGCAGCCAAAAACACCCTGTCTGTATTGTATCTTCTTTGTCATTTCATCCTTCCAAGTGAAATATTTTTCTATTGTGTAGTATAGCATGCTTCATTATCATGGTGTCAAGCCTCCCTGTTTTTATTTTAAAGTTTCACCCGTTTACTGCTTGATAATTAATATTCACATCTTTGATAACTTATGCCTTAGATATTAGTTTTAACCAGTGTTATTGATACATTCAACAATCTGAAAATTGAAGGAACATCGTGTGGTGCATGTTCCTTACATCATTGATAATTGCCTAGATGACACACCATATTTTAGCTTGATCATGGTAAAAATGTTCATCCTTCAAAGTGAAATATCTTTTGACTTGTAGGTATATTCGGCGTATACTATTTTGATCACTGAATTAAGAAATAAAGGTAGCTTCGTACTCCTATGTTGGTAATTTACTTCATAAATTGCAATTTGCTTTACCTGAGTCTTGTAGTCTGTTCATCTGCAGGACTGATATATTTTGATGTAAACCAAGGCCCATTCTGTTTTTCTGAATGTGCTCTGCCTAATAGTTCTTTCTTCAGTTCACTAACTCTTCTTGTCTTCCAATATTCATAATTTCTTCTGGATCTTAACTGATGATGATCTCTCTCTTTTGGTAAAAAAAATGTATAATTTGCTTATTACTATATGTCTGGAATAGGATAATTAGCTTTCATAACTGCCTTCTTCAATTTATTTCCACAAATATTTCCTTTCGCTTATGGCATCTTCATACTTTTTTGTGGACAATTCAATTTCAACTAGGATTTTTTATGCAAAAATTTTACCATTGGATATTATGGGCTTCAGAACATGCAGTTCGCTTCTCGTGTGTTAATTTTGTATGAATCGGGAATAGAAAAGGATACAAAACCTAAGGTTTTGAAACTAGTAGGCTATTTGCAATGCTTTCTTTTGAAGGTGGTTTTAGTTCTACACCAAAATGTGTTTGATTTGAAGCTCCACCGAAAATACGCTCAGTGGTTTGGTACCTTATATATTTTGTGAATGTTTCTTTAATATTTTAGATGAAGTGTTTGGCATCAATACGGTTCATACGGGAATTTTCCCTACTCAGAGCCTTATGACCAAAGAGTAGGATATCATCTAATTACTAAATTTGGATGAAACCAAGGGCCAGGGCAGATCACAAATTAGAACATATTTTTGGTGTGGGTGGATAGCGGATAGAGCTTTGAGGACTCAAAATTTAGCATAACTTTGGAAAATTGCTTTTTGGGTAGTTGCTTCTCTGGAAGATGGAGTTATAACCCTAAAGTCTTTGCATAATTGCTAAAATATTACTCCCTCCGTCTCAAAAAGATATTCCCCTTCTATTTTTCACACAGATTAAGAAAATTCAATTAATGTTGTTGGAAATGCACAATTTATGAATGTATTTCATCATATGCCCTTTGATTTATTTAATATTTCACTTTATATCTTCTTTGTTATTGATTACCATGCACAATAAATAGTGATACTTTAGAAAACTAAAAAATAAAATAAGGAAAGGGGATATAATTTGGGATGGACAAAAAAGGAGTAGGGGAATAGTTTTTTGGGACAGAGGGAGTAAAAACTAGCTTTAGCAATGAGAGTCCTATGATGTGGTAGACCTGAATATTTATGCATCATCTACAAAGCGGAATAGGTAGGTTTTATTACCTTGTATAGCTGGCAAATTTTTGCAAGGTCATTGTTTCATTAGTATTATTAGCCTTGTCTGTTGCCTAGGACATGGATATGCTCCTTCATTGGGACGTTATTTCGTTTGATTGAATCTAGTACCAGATATTAATTTTGTTGAACCTTGTTTCTTACTTTGACCAGAGGGAACTTAAATCTCACCCTATTGCCTACTTCTGATTTGCGTTTCTCTTTCAATGGAGATGATGGTGGCATGGAGAGGGTTGCAACATTAAGCCCTGATGACCAAAGCTCTGCTGTAGAAATTGAAGAAATCTCAGCAGACGAGTCTGGACGTTCTTTCTTAGTAAAGAATCCAGCGGGTGATATTTCCTTTTTTTGGTGCTCTGAAAAGTCTAAGCTTCTGGGCAGTGAGTTGCTTAGAAAGGTAAGATTGAACAAATGATTGGACATGTGCATTCTCTCTACAGATAACAATTACTGATGCCTTGATTTTTTTGCCTTCGGTGCAGATGAAGAATTTAATTACAGAAAGGCCTTCACTGGCTGAGTTAACTGGAATTAGTGACTCGCGCCTTAATTATTTTGCAATTCAATTTCGAGCTCATCTTGCTGGATCAGTGATGAATGGCACTCAAGCTAATTCAGTTGACTTTTCCCAATCTTCTTCAATCACATCTCCGGAGACTCCTCGTTTCCGGCACAGTGGTAATCAAATATCAAAGACAAACCAGACGTACCAAAGTAGTCTTAGTCCGAGGTCAAGTTCTTTTAAAGAGGCTCTGCCAAGAAGCTTGTCTTTTTTAAGAAGCAAAGAAAAAGTGAGGCGGCTCAGGGAGAGTTGCATTTCAGGCATAGACAGCCTATATGTTTCTTCACAGAATTGTGCAGATCCATCTAATTTGAATTGCCTTGAGAAGGGCAGGTTTTCTGAAGCAACTGGAACAGATTTGTTCCCTTCATTGAGTTTTTTGGAGGTGCTTGGAAAATCCACTGACCTGTACCTTTCAAGCCCAGAAGCTCGGGTTCCACTGTCAGGTTCATCTCGTTTCTCTCCTCACTATTGCTGGTGTCCTCCTGTTGCGTCAAATTTACAATATTCTATTGGAATGCCAGGGCTGCCCACTTCCATCACTGAGTCGGTATCTCTACCTCCTCTTTCTTCTTTTCTGTCAACTACTGGGCCTCTGAAATCATCCGAGTCCCTGTTAGAGTTTCCTCCTATCCTGCCGGAGCCTCTAGTAAGGCTGCCATTGACCATGCCAACTTCACAACAGATTGTAACGTTCACACCTCTTATATGTGATCCTATTGTCCATATACCAGTCATTGATGTTTGCTCCTCCGGCCAAGGATACTTGGTCAGTGCAGGCTCTGCTATATCAACTGTGATTTCACCCTTAAACCCCAATCTTGTGGAACCCCTCATCCCCGGTGCAGAATCAGTAGTGGAAAAAGGTGCGAGGGAGACTCTTCGCATGCTCATCAGCAGCTCCAACCAGCCCAATGCACAGCTTATGGAAAAAGGTGCGAGGGAGACTCTTCGCATGCTCATCAGCACCTCCAGCCAGCCCAATGCACAGCTTATTGATGTGTTGCCTTCAGTCCTCACAAGCAGCAGTGATAAAAACATCCTTGCCCTGGGGAGTAGGGGCCTCTACAATGGAGCCAGAGATGTTGATGCATGCATCAATAGGGTGACGGCAGTGGGGTTAGCTTCAGTGTCCGAGAAATCAATGGGAGGTAGTACTGGCGAAAGACGCTTTAGAAAAGAATTGGGCAATCAAAATGAGAAGACTAATGGTTCTGTTCTACCAACTTCAGATGATTGTTGTTCAAACTCAACGGACAGTTGAACCGATTGATTGACAGTATTGCTTTCCACGGCCTGTAGATTCAGTTTTGTAATTGAAAATTGTAGATATGTGGTTTTTTTTTTTTAGCTTTGATGGAAATGAATTATTGTTTGCCTACCAACCAATATAGATGCTGTGGAACTTCTTTTTGGTGCCTCTTTAATAATAATCAGAAAAATAATTCCCTCCCAGCTCCTACATGCCTGTGCGGTTGTATGAACGTCAGGAGTATATATTTAGAAGCCCCCTTAGAATGCATAGAATGTGTGTTCATTTGTGCGGTAGGGCACTGGAGATGTGGCTTGGGCTTGCTGTTCACTAAAGTGGACAATAAGTCTGAGTTACTGTTTTCACGGGGATCGGATTGAGTATCAAAATTATTATCTGTAACATTATTTGAACAATGAAATAATTTTGGTTAAAAAAAAGAAAAGAAAATAAAATAAACAAGTATGTAAAACGAAGCAAAGAAAATATATATAATGATTTAGAGGAAGTTATATGACGAAGATGTTAGGGTGTATGACTTCATCATAATTGGTTCACCTAGTTTTGTGACAATTAATCTATGTTACCGATTAAATTTCACAAAAATAATTAACCACTTATTTTGAAGTTAGTTAATCCTATTTAATTAGGTTCCCTCATTTATCTATAAATGAGTGCATTATGAACTTCCTTAAATGCATTAATCGATAAGAAATTTATGTAAGTCTCCCCAAAGTTCAACCTACGGTGACCGCATTAACCGTAAGCAAATTTGTTTGTCTTCTCTCAATTAACGATTCTTATTACATAAGCTAACTTAAATATTCATCTCTCGAGTTCAACAAAAGTTCATGGATGAATTCATCAGTTGGCCAAAAAGATAAAGACAAAACAATATATCAATAAGAATTTAACATAAAAATTAATTGCATGAATTAAGTATAAAAAATGACTACAGTTCCAACTTACATCGTTCGTTTAACTTAAGAAAATTATGTATATATCATGGATGAAAAACACAAATTAAAAATTAAGAACATGACTCGAAAAATTAGATCTTGAAGAAGATAAAGAACTGTTATACAAAGCTTATCTACCTTGAATCTCAAACTTGAACCCCGAATTTTCAAAGGTATTGTGATTTTCTCCCTTTATTATATGAAGTCTGTATATTGTGTAACTCTCTTCTTTTTTTTTTTTTTCCTTCGACCTAAACCCCTTTTATAAGAAGTTTAAAAGCACTCAAAAAGAGCCCTAAAGTCGTGTCTGAGAAAAATACAGTTAGAAACATATTACAAGAAAAAATTCGCGTTGGCTGCCCGTATAACTATGCGGTCGTACAGTGCAAAACCTTGCACCCCCATGGTACAAATTTGCGTCTGAGTTTGCTTCATCGCTAGTGCAAGGATAATTTATTGTGGCCCAAATGTACAATTTTCAGCAGTAAATTTATTCTTTGTTCTTTTGATCCCCAAAATCTTCCCTTACTCCTTTTTGGTCCTGAATCTTCACAAAGTTTGCGTGATTGGTTTAAATTCATTAGTTCCACTCATTCTTTAGTTACAACTTAATATTTAATGCATAAACAAGTAAATGCACACTTTTAAACATGAAATTTAAGTATTTAAACACACTTTTGAGTATTTAATCAATGTAATTTATACACATCACTTTTCAAGCATCAGTGTACCAAATTTTAAGTTTAAACTTCAGTAAAACTTGAAGTTGGCCTTCCAATTTGTCGCACTTTTATGTCATCGGTGTCACTTTAAATTATTTTTCCCTTAAAAAGCTCAAAATTTTACCTTTACTTTAATAGTGTGCATCTATAAGGTGGGTACATGGAAGAGTCGAGTCAAAAGAAAAAGAGTAGCTTCAAAAGAAGACGCACCTACACATTAATGCTAGGTGCTTACGATGGATAAAGCAAAAGTTGGTTTGATTAGTGGAGATCAGACTCAACCTACACAAAGGTGATGGTGATCAACTTCAGTCTATAGTTTACCCATTGATTACATTAAACTATGTTAGCTATCGCTGAAAAAATTTGAAAGGAAAAAAAATAAATAAAGGATCCGATAAAATCTTGACTTCCAACCATTGTCGATGATTTGGCTTAGGCATTTAGAAATCATTTAGACTGTTGAACGCAAGATTTGAATTAATACATGTTTCTCCTTTCAAGCAGCCCAAAGTTTAAAATCACATTTCTTTGGTAGCAGAATCAAAGTAAATGGAAAAAGAAACTCTTAAAACTGCTTGATCACGGACATTTCTGGTACACCACTAAACCAAGGCACAAATAGTGAATATTGTACTTAAAAAACAAATACGATGAGAAAGGGCAGATTTATTATTATAGTAAAATTCTGATTAATGAACCATTGATCGCTTGCCATGTACAGACTTAAAAGATTATATGCTAAGTAACACGTTTAGTCAAAGAAGAATGCGATTAGCAAATAGCAAACATGAATATGTCACAACAGCAAACACACTGGACATTGACACTTAAGTATTACCGAGCTTCAAATCCACAATTTGTCACGCGTTTTCATCTAGCGCTCTCGACTCATCCATGAAATCTGGCAAGACCTGAAGCAGGATCACTGATATTAACCAGATAATGACCACATGAAGCAATATCTTGTGGATATGCAATGGAGTCAAGAACCATTAAAGGGCAGTCATTTTTGACAGTTGAGCTCGGTTTTTCATCGACTGATTGTGACCAAGTAGTAGTAGTACTAGTACTAGTAGAGTGTGATTGTGTGAGATGGAATGTTGTGATATCATGAATACTTGGCCTTCTCTTATCTTTGCCTACAGAAATCTGCCTCAGAAAGTATTTCTGAGCATGGCTTGCAACTTGAGTCGGATTTTTGGAGATGACAAAATTTCGCGATATGTTCCTCCAGTCCCCTTTTCCGTGCTTCTCGAGTCCCAACAGAAAACGCCTAAAACAGATGAAAAAATGATCATGTCATCAAATTGAAACAAAAAAACAGATGAAAAAATGAGGAAAATTCACCTGTGTTCCTCCTCTGTCCAGGGTACACCTTTCTTTCTTTCTTGATTGCTGGACCGGCCTCGCTTCCTATGAGCATCAAACCTGCAATTTTCTCCCAAGAAAGTGAAAGAAGCGGCCAAGTACCCTGGGATTGGAACCAAACCAGCTTCGATTTTACAAATATCCAAGACAAGTTCCTTGTACTGGTTAACCACATCAGTAACTGATTTGCCTATCATGGCTGCTACCTTGTGCCATCTGTAGGGAGTTTTCTCGTCATAAATCACAATAGCAAGCTCGAAATTCTTGTTCTCTTCTCTCGTCCATGTCGTTCTTTTCCTCTGTTGCGTCAACCAACTTGTTGTTGAACTTGACACGAGCGAGGCTGGATACAAGGTTTCCATTACCTGAAAAATCCTAGACCACTCTTCCAAGTCCTCAAGCCTCAACAGAGAGGGAGTCCAGGAAAGTGGGGTATGATGATAAAAAGTCGGGTTTTGTTCACTGATCCAAAAGTCATCCAAATCGAACCTATCGAACGAGAATCAGAATACAACTTTTCCCAAGAATCTAAGAAAAAAAGACTTGCCCTTTCGCAATCCCGAGAAAATATCAAACAAAAACAATCACCCAAGAAGACATTCAATTCATCAAAAGCCAGCGGCGGAGAGACGAAAATGGGTATCACTCAGAATCATGAATGTGTATGAAGCCAAAGGAGAGCAGGGATTAGAAAGAGAAAAGAAGACATAAAAACATAAATATGGAGAAGAAAATTGATTTAAGTTAATATGGTTATATTATAGGAAGCTGTAAGGTTGATGGCTTCTATGCAACTTGTTTGAGCTTTAGCATTAATGGAAACCACTTTTTTTTTGTCAGCAGAGCAGATTATGAGGCTCTCTGATATCACAAAAAAGTTGAAAAGATTGGCAGCAGCACATTATTAATATGCTTATATTCTCCTCTTACCACATTAATTAATTAACTAATTAAATTATGAAAAAGTGAATTTCCACTTTTAATTTTTCAATCATTTTTCTTAAAAATCCAAAGGCATTGTACTATTAACAATGCACGTTTGTCTATTCTTTTTGTGGATAACAACTACCGAGTGATATGGAAAATAAGTGTGATGTGATCCCCGTTTCAATCCACCAAAAAAAAAAAAAAGGAAAAAAAAGAAACACAATGATTTATCAATACAGTCGGATTTTTTTTATTTATCAATACAGTCGGATTTTTTCCCCCGAAGTACAAGTTGAAGCTCGTATTTTACCTCCAAGTACTTGCTCATTGAACTTTAAAATATTACCCATTGCTCAATCGTCTATGCAATTGATTACCCATTCATCTCAACTCTGTTGATTGAACTAACAAGGTTTTTTTTTTTTTTTTTCACATGACAAATGAAAATACAGCATAGCACATCACGTGGTATAGAGACCATTGCACTTATCAATGGCACAACCCGAGAAATTAGAACGTAACTGAAAGCAAAAATCAAGGATTGAAACCATTACAGTGCACAATAATGAATCATCCAATACAAAGATTCATGCTTGATGTCTCGAATAATATATATATATATATATATATATATAAAATACAATTCAAGTTTTACTCTACTCAACCATGTATGCCATTTCATATTTCCGTTCGCCGTGTGAAAAAAATCGTGTTAGTTTAATTAACAGAGTTCACATCAATGACGGATGGACAATTAACTATATAGATGAGTGAGCAAACGAGTAATAATATTTCAAAGTTTGATGAACAACTAGTAACTAGAGGTAAGGTTTAATTAGAATTAGTTTAATTTTACTCCATAGTATGCCTATATGACATGGTGATGACTAAATTTCGTGGTGAGAAAATTTCTAGTGTAAGCACTGAAAGCTCAATACTCACAAACAATAGAAAACCCACATGTTCAATGTCTTAATTTAACAATAAATTGGATCCCTTAAATCCACGTCCCAATTATTAATATAGACACGATTAGATGCGAAGAACCATACTGGGCACAACTCTTTTGTGCTTCGCTTCTACTAAAATTAAATAAAATAGTAGGAATAAGTAGGACCGGACATTATGGCCGAATAAACCGACCCGAACAAAAGTACCGACCCGAGCCGAAACCGAGGGTTTGATAGAGCAACTAGTCCGGTTTGGTGGGTTTGGACATTGTTTTCAACCAGTTCGGTTGATGACTCAGGTTTTAACTTCTCAACCGACGAAAACCGCACCAGACCGACAGCCCAATAAGCCAAACCTTTGAAGCCGACGAGAACCGAAATGTATTATAATTAATCGACGGATGATAACTTACGAGAACTGAATGAAACTGGGCAATTTGTAGTTTTTTACTTATTTTGGAGGTTTTTTTTTTTTTTTTTACATAATTTAATTTGACAAACCAAACAGACGGAATTATTTACGGCACGAAAGAAAAGAGTAAAATTGTGGCCGGTTTAAAACCAAACCGACCGGCTGGATTCCGGTCCGATTTGAAAATTTTGAAACCGACTACTGGCGATTTGGCGCGGTTTTGGTGGGGGGGGGGGGGGGGGGGGGGGGGGGGGGGGGGGGGGGGGGGGGGGGGGGGGGGGGGGG
>CAVNYN010204869.1:0-34367 GCA_963692815.1 Nyctanthes arbor-tristis
GTGGGAAACCATCAAACTGCATGTTGGTAGAAATTCTTTGAGCTCCATTAACATCACCTCGCTGGGCAAAGGATTGAAGCAAGGCCATATATATCTCCTTCGTGGGTTTAATGTCCCTTGCTTTCATTTCTGTCATCAGTGCCTCGGCTTTCCTTGGTTGCCCAGCATTTACATAGGCCATGATCATAGAATTGTACAACTTCATGTCAGGTCGGTATCCATGACTCCTCAAGCTTTCAAATGCTTCCCTTGCTCGATCAAGATTTCCCGACCTACTATACATTTTAACCATAATGGTTAACGTTAGAACATCAGGGATGATACCATTTTCATTCATCTTCTTAAGAATTCTTTCAGCATCTTCTATGCGATTTTCTTGAGCAAAAGCATCCATTAACTTTGAGTAGTCACGTAAATTGGACTGGAAGGAGCCTTCACTAAGTAGAGATTCCACGATCTGAAGCAATTCATTGAACAATGTTATGTCAGAATCGAAATTCAGAAAAAATTACGTCTGACCCATAGGACAATCTAAATTGAGCACAAAAATTGGTAAAAAAACAAGTCCTTTTTTTTTTTTTAAGTATTCAATAATTAGAGGGATACCATTTGATCAAACTAGCACAGTAAACCCAAAGATAGATACTTTGCTGAAAAACATGTGAAGGAGATAAATAGCCAACTGTCTGCATACAGACAAAATGAAAGTATTTGCTACACATAAATAACACACACACACATGCAGTTTTATTAGACAAAAATTTAGGAGGTGATTGGGTGAAATGGTGTACCTTTAGGTAGACGCGAGAATTTTGTTCTTTCAATCTCTCAAGAAGAGTAATCCAATCAATCCTGCTAGGCTGAAGAAGTTTCATCCATTCAGCTAAAAGTGGAGCAGGATCATCATCCTCTTTCAGTAAGAGGATTTTGTCGGTAACAAGTTTGCATTTCCCAGCTACTGGTTTTGGCTCTTGAGGCCAAATTACTTCTCCACTCTCATGAATTTTATTAGCAACCTCAGCCCATGTTGGATCAGACAAATCAAGTCCATAAATCTTGTATTTAATCTTCCCATGTCTTTTGGGAAGCGACACAACATTAGGCTTCACTTCAGCCACATTATTATTGTCACTCACACCCCTTTCTTCACCATTCAATTGCGTTTTCGATTGCTCTTCTTGTTGGGATTCCATTTTCCGAAGCCGTTCTAAACTTTGATAGAATTCACTTTCCTCCATCTTTTCACGTGCCCATTTGAATCTAAGCTCCCTCAACATATCTCCACGAATACCCACCTCACCAGCAAACCTGCACATCTCCTTAACTTCCTCAGACTGAAGAAAACCCTTCATTTTCTCCTTCTTCCTTTCTTTTTCCATATCTTCCAAAACCACATGGCTGACCTCCCATACTGTCCTCCATAGATCCTCACTCAAATCCTGCAAATGTGTAGATGAAGCAGCCTCAATTGCCTGCTCAAGACTACCTTTTTCAATTTCAGACACAACCTTCTCAACAATAATCAAAAGCATCCCATCAATTGTCTTCTTGTCACATTGGGGATAAGCTTCAGACAGCTTTCCCCTCATTCTCCATGTGAATCTGGACAAGAAGTCATTTGTAATTGCATCATCTGACTCTGTTTCTGAATCGCTATATGAATTACTTAGTTGGGCAGTATGGATGTATTTATCGACATATGACTTTGATGATGGGCACTTGGGGTAGCCAACTACTAAAAAGGCACCATGATTTCCCCGGGAAGAAGGAACCATTCCAAAATTTCTATGATAACCACGGTATGGAGAAACTACTCTCCCATTCAGTTTTGTGATATTATTGATTGTCCGTCTGGAAAAGAAGCGTCTCAGATTCATGTGTGTAATATGTGTACTTCAACAGAGGAAGAACCAAGCGAGCTGAGTTCAGATTTCACAGGCTAAAT
Source organism: Nyctanthes arbor-tristis (assembly GCA_963692815.1). NCBI lineage: Eukaryota > Viridiplantae > Streptophyta > Magnoliopsida > Lamiales > Oleaceae > Nyctanthes > Nyctanthes arbor-tristis. Next base: position 1,946 of record CAVNYN010204869.1, read on the forward strand.
CCAAGTCACTGCTGGAATGCGTATTACAATAGCAGCTTAAACCTAGCAATGATCTGTAGATTCTTTGTACCACTCGAATATAAATTTGAGAAGTACAGCTTTCATTCCAGACTCCCAACAAACCAGCCTCAGCCTGAAAATGGAAAATAAAAATTAAGAACTAATTCAAAACCACTTTGTAAAATGAGTTATCAAAATCCAAACAAAACCAGAATGCTAACATTCCTGTTCATAAACACCAACCTTATTGATAAATTCAAGACCTCACTAGGTAATTTAAGAAAAAAAATCTTCAAAAGTTCCCAGAAACTCGAAGTGAAGCATTGGCAATGGGCCTCCCTGCACCCCGCTTGAAGAGGGGCCGGGGAAGAAAAATCCCGGTTACCGCCCTATTAAGCTAAAAATCAGAATTTTGGTATAAGCCCACATTGAGCATCAAGAACACAGGCAGAGAAGCACCAATCCTTTATACATTTTCTACCAAAGAAAGAAAAAGTAGAAAAGAAAAGAAAAAGAAACAGAATGTTTCAAAATATCAACAAGATGCAAGGAAACAAATCAAACTATCAAAGAAATACATCTCCATAACAACCATAACAATAACAGATGATAATATACAATCACCGCATTGCATTTACACACATATTTAGTTCAAATGATAATCTATAAAAAGAAAACTAAAAAACCACACGACGTACTAGGGGAGAGGTGGTTAAACTTTAGCACCGGCGATGGCTAGAAGGGACTGGACTCCGGCAGCGACGTGGTCATCGGAAAGTCTCGTGAGAGAGAGATCGGGGCGACTTTAAATAGTGAGATTTGAAGTTAGAGTGGAAAGAGTTACTTACAAATAGGTCTGTGCAAACGGGTTTCCGTCCCAGGTTTTTGAAGGACCAAGACCGGACCAAACATCTTTGGTTCGGTCCCGGTCCTAGAAATGGCAAGCCCAAACGGTTTCAGTTACGGTCGGGCTCAGGTCATGAATTCTGTTTTTTTGGGCTTTTCCGGGCTTGTGAAAAAAATTTTTCTAAAGACTTAACAACCTAAAAACACATATAAATAAAGTTTAAAACAAACAAATACGCATGTTGTAAATGCAAAATATATCCCCAAATGCAATCATAATAGAGTGAAACTAAGTATCATAACTTACAATCATACAACCAAATCGAATATAAAAAGTCAAAACATAGACAAAATACGTAAGTCGACGGCATAAAACATAATAGCATAATGTCTTTCCTAAACAACAAATAAGGAACTTGATCGGTCTCTACTCTCTTCAATCTTCACATCACATCTCAATGATTCGAAATCTCCAACTTTCTATTTTCTATGCCCATTTAGCACTAGAGACACTTTCCAAGCAACATTTAGCAAAAATACAATAAAATCACCAATGCATGATGCATCTAAAACCAAAAAAACAGAAACTAAACTAGAAATCAGCAATAAAATGTTAGTGCATCTAAAAAATAAAAACACAGAAACTGAAACAAAAATCAACAATAAAATCACCAATGCAACTAAAACCAAAAGGGGGAGAAAAACAATAAGTCAGTAACTATATCTAGTCTTCACCAACATTTATTCCTCTTAAAATATACTTCCTAAAATTGCAACTCTCTATATCTCTATCGCAACATTCACATTGAGTGCAATCAAAAAGAAGCCACAAACCAAAATTAAAGTCTTCACAGTGTCTCAAAAATAGATTTAAGGTTTAAATTTTCATAGTAATTAATTTTTAGAACTAATCTGGAGAGTAAGCATCATCAATACACCATAAAACAGATTGACACCTAGAGAATTTAGCACCATCGACACACTACGAAATGAAACTCCTGAACATTCTACTTTTTGTGTATGGACAAAGAGGGATAATGTATTCGTGCGCGCTGGCAGAGGGAGTCGGAAGGCAGAGCAGAGGGATGCGGATGCCACTGCCAGTGATTAAAACAAAATAAAAATAAAATAAAACAAATCTGTAAGAATATGAAGTTTAAAGCTACAAATCGGAGAAGGGAGGAGTACCGAGCACCGGAGGCGGAGGTCCGAGCAGTGGAGCGAGCAGTCCAGAAGTCGAGCACCGAGCACCACAGGCGGAGGTCCGAGCACCGAGCAATCGACGACACGGCGGACGGCGGCTGCTGGCCTGCAGAAACTTGAAAGCTCCAATTTCCACTTTGAAATGAAATTGAATTGGGATTAGGGTCTGGGTCTTTTAGGGGTTTCCCATTTGATTATTTAAAAATAAAAAAAATAAAAAACAAATAAAAAAACTGGTCAAATCGGTCTTTGACCGGGTTTCCGGACTGGACCGGACTGAATCGAACCTGGCTGGTCTAGAGGCATAATGACCGAACTTGATTAATTTTGCCCATAACCCGGACTGGGACAGGCTTATTCGGTCTGGTTCCGAGCCGATTCAATAGATTTCAGTTTTTTTAGATACCCCTACTTACAAATCCATGAATGAATTAAGAATATAAAGAAATTGAAAATGGGAAATTCTACAGTGAACTAAAACCCGAACTGAACCAGTTGGGCGCCCAGAAATAGCTTTCAGTACTTTAAAGGAACTGGTCCAAAAAGAGGAAATCGGACTCGGGGTTGTATTTGGGCCGGCTAACCCGTCGTTAGGATTTAGGAAACAAATAGACAATCTTTCTATAGAGGTAGATCAAGTTTGATTGTTCACGTGGTATAAATATAATAAAATCAGCCTCATTTTTATTAGATTTGTGTTACGTGAGCTATCAGACTCTATTTTTAGAGCTTGATTTATCTCTTTAGAAAATTTCAACAACTAGAAAATATTCTGTTTTAGGTTTAACTATGTGCTTGTTTGATTCTCATTATATATTTATATTTTAATTTCATATATTATTAATTTAACTACTGATTTGATAACAAAATCTCCATCACTCATTACACATTATTATAATTTCTCATTACAATTTATGTGCAATAATGAGAATCAAACAGCTGATCTCTACGTGATATACAAACATGTAGGGGCATAGTTGTGAACGGAACCAAAGATTTATAAGTCTAAAAAGGATTATAAAAAGTTAAGCGCATTTAAGAAGAACTTTCATTTATTCAAGATATAGTAATTAAATTAAATTCGAATTAGTTGTGAACAACGAATCCATCAATCAATAATAAAATATTAAAAATTAGAAGAACTTTCAAAGAGAAAAAAAAAAAGAGAAAGAAGAACTTTCAACTATTCAACATATCTAATATTAAATTCAAATTACTTGTGACCGACGAAATTTTACACAAAGAAATTCTTTAACAACAGAATCTATATCTATCTTGTCGACAAGAAATTGAGAATAGCGATTGTCATACAATTAATAAGAAATTCATCAATTTCTCATCATTCATTTTATCCAAACTTTCATTACCTCTCAATTGTTGTAGTAGAAAATGGTAATGTCAGCGCAACACAAATCAATTTAATTATTTATCATCCCATACAATCTAGGAGTATCAACCAATCAAGAACTCATATGTATGTTAAAAGGTCCCAATTTAATAATAAATTAGACACGAGAATTTAAAAATATGACAGAGTATAGTACTCTTAGAATACTATACATGTGAATATTTCTTTTTAATAACGATTGTGCCCAAGATCTGCTTCACTACCTGTAGGAATCTTAATGGTATCATCATTGCCCGGCCGCTCCCACATAAGATCACCAGTAATGTGTTTGAGAAAAGTAGAACTCACCCTTGCTGATCAGATTTTCTGAGGTAATTAAAGAAATAGTCCATCAAGGACCATGTTGGTTTTTCAGGATTAGTGTAGTAGTAAATTGGAGTATGGAAAGTGTGAGTGATTGGATTTGGAAATCTTTAGTTAAGAATATGGCAGTCACTAGGAAGAGAAATTGTTTGCTAGTATTTTGCATGGTAATTTGCTTCTTTGTTCCAACTTTTACAAATGCATTAACCACCGACATGTTCAAAATTGTAGTTCACATTTCAAGCCTAGAACTTTCTATTTTTGGAAACTAATTTATAAAATCCTTACTGGTCCAATAATTCTAGATTGGCCTAGATCCTATATGTTAATTAGTGGATATTTTTAGAAATGTTGCACCGTAATTCATCAGACCATTTAATCGTTAAGTACTCTACACTGGAACCAGCTTGATGCAGTGGGCAAGTTCAAGCCTAGAAAGAATAAAGATTTCTTTAACAACTTCATATTAGCATGAAACATAACGTTTACCTTCACTTCTTTCATTCCTTTTACTACCCTTTTACTCCTACATGACTTGCAAAAATTCTGTAGCCAAAGGACTAAATTATGAATTTCTTTTACCAATCACCATTAATCATATTATAAGATAGTAGTAATTAATAATTTATAGGAATTTCTCAAAAATAATCACTACTCCATTCCCAATTCATAATATATATAAAGTAAGTAGAAATTTTAAGCAGTAGTAAATTTTAAATCTTTTCACACCAAAGATGTTAATCACTACTCCAACGAGCGAGCTTCACGGTTTGTTAGCGAGGAAACCACTCCTGAGAATGTGACATTCGAATTTTTTTAATTCCTTACCTAAACATGTATATTTTGTGATGAACATTGTCAATAAACAATTCCATTTTGGTGCATAGATATTTTTCCTGTGAATGAACATTCATCCACGAAAAAACTCAACGTCCTCCAAGCATTATAAACAATGCAAAATCTAGTTGGTAAATCAAGACACCATTAAAATAAGCAAAAGGATAAAGAAGATCAGCTATTGTAACGCTTACATCAACATTTCTAAAGATATCGCGAGAAGGATGAAGGATGGAAGCCACCCAGTGGTGGAGCCAGAAACAAAATTTAGTAAGGCCAGTAGCAAATCTTTAACTAGTAGTGTGCGACTTATTTTATTTTATTTTTTCCTTTATAAAACAAAACATTATAAAAGTAAAAGACTGATGCTGCTTTCTTACAGCAATGTACCATTATTAATTTCGTTGGATATATTTATCTTTATGTACGCATATAACTTCATATGATAACCTTAATTAAATAATAAATTTTAATAATAGCATTAATAATTTTGTAATGTTTTTATGGTTTAAATTTCAACAGAAAACGCAAGACATTTATAGTCTAATGATATCCATATTGGTTGTTTACATTCTTGGTCAAGGGTTTGATTCCATTCCCCCTACAAACCCTTGTAATCTCAAAAAATAATAATAATAAAAAAATAAAATAAGATAAATTTCAACACAAAACTTTAAAATATATCTATTTAATGTTGGTTTTTTACACTCTTGGTCAAATGTTTGATTCCTATTTATACCTTAAGTATCAAGTCGTGGTCTACCATTTCCAGGTAAAAAATATGGGTCCATCTTTTTACAAGCTGGCAACCACTCAGCGTGGGCCCATGACCTACCAAAACAAGACCCTCACAAGCTTGATGTCTTAGCATATAGGTCGTTGACTCGAGACCTAACAGGCTTATGACCTTCAGGCCGCAGATCACTACCCTCGCGTTCCAGGTCGCCCGCATAGCGACCTGGTGGTTCGATGGATGCGCACTCTAACAGCCATCGGATACTCAGTTATTAATGTGTTCTATAATTTCCACAAGATGTTGAATGGATCAAATACATTATTTTTCTGTTTTTTCTATATTGAATCGAATGCATTATTTCTGATTGAGGAGTAATTTCGAAAGTGAGATTATCATTAGGTTGTGGTAATGATTAATGTCAATTCAAACAAAAAGAACGTGAAGCAATGTCTCCGATGAAATATTAGTTGTTTAATATGTGAAGTGAAACTCGAGTTGCTGTCATGTTAATTGATAAATGATTTTTTTTTTTTTTGTTTTTAATGTTTAGTGTGATAAATAAGGCAATCAAACCAATATACACTTCCCATGTGTCGTGTTTAACGAAATTATCCATAAATGTTTTATTCTAAAGATGTCATTGATTTATTCAAATTTTAGAACACTTGTTAAATTTCAAAAAAGACAAATTCTATTGATGTGTCTGCCATGATTATCAACAAGAGTGAAAGACAATCACTTTTGCATGTAAGACTTCTTAAAAGACCCGTGTTTAGTTATGAACAACTCTATGTTACCAACCGTCGTTTAGAATTGAAGATATTGATTTGTGATAAGGAATGCAAACTAACGAATTCAACAATCAACAAATATTGCATACAAAGATGTGTTCCAAAATTTGTAGTAAATTGAAATTAACTTTTGCTGTTGTATTATTTTCTTTACTAATATTGTTATTTACTACGTTCAGTAATGAACCATTGTATCGTTGCTAATATTATTTATTCCATTCAGTAATGAATTGTTGTACTATCATTATGTCTTTAATAAGTCTATACTTCCCGTGCATCGCACGAGTGAATACATATGAATGGAAAGTTTTATAAAAAAGGTTATAAATACATATGACATTGTTAAATCGAAAGGACAATGCTACTTGAACAAAAGTCTATACAAAAGTTTTAACAAAACTGACACATGACACAATCCTATTTTTCAAAACATCACATCACTTTTACATCAACACCAATCACACATCACACATGTCCATTTTGTCTACCTTTTTGTACTTTATTTTGTCTAATTAGAATTATTCAAATCGAAAACATGTTCTAGATCATAATGCATGTCAGAAAGCTGGTTTAGCGGCGGGGGGGGGGGTAATATGGACTACGCAGACTACTCTCCCATTAAGCTATCTCACAACGTTAAATAAAAAAGGTTTTATAATTGTTGATATTAAATATATAGCGATTTAATCAGTTTGTTTGATAATCTCCCGTGCAACGCATGAATGAGAATCTAGTATCATATTATAATCATCTCTAACCTCATTCATGAAAATTCTTCTGAATTAATTGATATAAGATTTTTCAAAAATAAAATCAATAAAGGAAAAAAATAATCTCTCTTCATCCATGAAAATTCTTTTGCATAGATTGAAATGAATTTTTCAAAAATAAAAATAGTGAAGGAAAAAAAAAACTAGGGTGATAAGAGAAAAAGTGTTTCCTCAATTTACTGAAGGGGATTTTGGATATATATTACAAACTTTGTGCAAAACTATGTGTTACTATTTCAGACATTGACCATTTATTTTATATAAGTTGAATGTGATATAATAATGTTTTAAAAACTAGAGAGATAAGAAAAAAAATATTTCCTTAATTTATAATTAAAATTTTCATGGATTATTTAGGTGTCATAAAAATTCATGAAATCCGTGAGAATTTGAGGGTAGGAGGTTGGATTTTGGAGAGAAATTTTGAAAGTCTATCTCTCAAGTTAAAATACATAGAAATTCATAGAATTCCAGTATTCCAACATAATTCATGAGAACTTGAGGATCCTGGATTCTTGTAGAATCCAACGAGCTCTAAATTGAGGACACTGGATTTGTGCGGAATTCATAGAATTCTAAAATCCATCAAATTTCATGTTGGAGACACCACCTAGTAAATATATTGTCGAAAATGAGTTTGAGTGAAAATTGATTTTTGAAAAACACAATTCCATATAGGCTGTTTTCTACTACCATAATAATAATATTAATAATAATAAATTATTATTTCCAATTCAATCTTGTTTTTTTAAAAAATCATTTCTTTATCTAAAGTTTTCTCTTTCTTTCATTTGTTTACTTAATTTCTTACTACAGTTTTTCTATAAAAAAAAAAAAAAATTTTCTTGCTACAATTTTAATTTTAATTTTTAGTGATGGGTTACCTCAAATCAATCTAAAGCGTTCACAGTAGAAAGATCATATCTAGACCGTTTAAACTTTTCCCAAATCATTCTGATATCGTTCCGTTAGTAAATTAATTGCATGATTTTGTAGAGTTAAAATTTTTGTACCCTAATAATCATTCGGTGCTCAAAGCCGCAGGGGGAGGTGGGGGCCTGTGGGTCATTGACCCCAAACGAAATTTTCGATTTAATTATGTTTTTATTTTGAAAAAAAAAATGATGAGAAGCTTTAATGATTTTTAGTTTCTATACTAGATAAGAAAATAATATTAATTGAAAATATGGATGCATAAAGACTTCTAGAAATATTTTGAGAGTCCATTTGGTAGACTTCAAGAAATACAGAGCAAGTAGTAGTGTTAGAAAGTGAATAATGTTGGGGAAATTTATTTTCTCTATTTATATATCTAAAGAAAAAATAGTCCGTCCCGATAGATTTAATTATTTGAAAACTATAGTATTTTAAATTGCATAATGATATTTGAAAATCCATAAGGTCATGCATTATGTAAACATAAAAAGGGGTGGAATTGCCCCAAACACAGACACACACACATATATGCAATGCGCGATATGTTTTTATGCACGTTGCACTTGTAGGGATATTTTTCTTTAGTAGAATGACATATTATATAAATGTCTCCCCGTAAATGATTTAACATCAGATGTCTGGTGCTTTAATCGTATTAGATGCTGATTTGGAATAATATCAGCAACTGATGTGAGCACGTCATCACTCTTACACATAATATCAGTTATTATGCCATATTATCTGTCTAGTACTATAATAGTGTCAGACGTCTAGTATTAGATAATTTCTGCCACTATATTCTTGTTCTCAGTCCGCCACTAGGTGCTCACATGTATTGTTGATTAAAATTCCAACTCCACATATGCACGAAACGGATCATAAATGATAATTAATGTAACCTTTAGTCTTTTAATTAACTGTATATTTGTACTTCCCAGATTTGGAATACTCACTTTGCTTTCTGCATATATATGGACTTTAGATTTCTTTTTACTACTATTTTATTATTTTGATTTCATCTTTATTCTCTATGTTTGGAGGCACTAAGTTCAAGGTTCAATTTTTCCTTTAAATGGATCAAAGTCTTTTTAGTACACGTCGTTGGTACTTTATAGTGTCGATGGTTAAAGTGAACGTGAAACTAGCTAGCGCCGCACAAGTAAGGGGAAATTACCTTTTTTTTTTTTATTTGATTGTCTTTTAAAGGTGCGACCAACCACTAGCATGAACCAGCGACTCACTCGCCCTAGATAATTTTCACTAATGGATAACAATTACTCATTCTGTGTTAAGAAGACAAATTTTGTTAAAATGTGTGTTAACAAGTCAAATTTCTTCTTGGAAAAAAACAAGAGTCAAATTTCATTTTTAGTTTTCCTATGAAAGGACAAATCCAAAAAACAATTACGCTAAAGCCGCTGATTTTGATCAAGCGCCAAACGGCTAGTACTGTGATGGTGTGGTATAATATCAGCTACTAATTTGATTTGTTAGGCGGTAAAGTGTTCATATCAACGTGTGCTCTTCCGATCTCATCACGACACTATATCTGATGTCTGAAACCTACTAATAACATGCCCCATATTTTAATTTGATTATAACATGCATGTCATTTATTTCATATAGAGTCATGCATCGAGGTACAGAGCTTGCAAGTTGCAAGGTACCAAGATTGATTACGTCGAGATCTAATGTTTGTGTAGTGAAGGAACCTTACATAAGTAGATTGCGTTCACATATAAACTTAGGATATATACATCTATCTATTCAGTACAATGTTGAACTATCATGTCTGTTTACTCAATATCATGAGGTCGAACCCTATGATAATTGTACGTAACTCAATAGTTGTTTGCATAATTTTTTATAACACAAAAAATAAAGGTAATATATGTATCTGATATATATGGAATAATATTGTTCTATACATTAGAGCTCATAACTTATAAGAACAGGATGGACCTAGAAAATTTTTCTGCACAACTATAACCAAATATATATATATATATATATATATATATAAATTTCAGCTTAATATATGTAAAAAAAAAAAAAATTCTTCTTCTTCCTTTTATTTATCTTATTTTATTTTTTCTCTTTTTGCATGTAATGTAGAAAAGTGGGGAAAAAAATTCGGGCAGTTTGGGTCCGCGAATGCATAAGAATCAAACATGGTAAAGTGATGGTCGGATGCCTGTATAAAGAGAAGCATAGGGGAAGTTGAGAATCTGCATGCTGGCCGGGATTAGCAATCCAAATTTGTTAAATTGTTGATAATATGTTGCTGAAAGAGAAAAAAAATTGTTGCTGAATCGGGCCGTTTTTATATTATTTATTATTATATTTCTAACGCGTTCACTTAGGCAGGATTTTCATTTTTTTTCCCAATCAAAGCTTAGCATGTGTGCATATTTCATTTAATTGAGTGGTTTAAAGATTTAAATTGAGGACCTTTATTTGCTCTGATACCAAGAAAATAAACTTTCTATTGTATAGTTCTTTCAAAGTTACAATTGCGGAGTACAAGAGAACCCCAAATAAATATTGGGTAAATTTCACATATCGTCTCTAATCTATACAATTTGCATTAACTAGGTCCCTCTTGCACATAAATGCTATGTGCTAATTTATGAAAGTTTAGGGACCATACATGAAATTTACACATAAATATACAAAAATGATGCTGAAATAGGAAAGATTGTACAAGATCCTAAAATAGTTAAGAATATAAAAACGTACATTCCTAGGTTAAGCCTTTAACCAAGGTATATATATAAATATCAATTCCAATCGCATTAAAAGTTTAGCTGCAAATTGTTTCAGTTGGAAGAGAATTGCAAAGGGAGATTTTCATATACTAATTCTTGAGCTCAATTTATAATCAATGGCTGATTCATCACTCACTTCCATCATTCTCACAATTCTGATATTGGCCTCATTTTCTACTGCTTCAGAAAGTATACATTTATATCATGCATCTCTTTCGATCCATATATACACGTGCACGAGCACACACCCATGAGCATGGATACAAGAATGTACGAAGAATCGAGCCAGTTTCGAATTCCTAATTTTGTGATCATTTTTTGGTTCATGCAGAGGTTGATGGAGGCATCCAATTCACATACTGGGGAGCCAGAGGTCCAAACAACTGGGCAAGATTAAGCCCGAAATTCGACAAGTGTGCAAAGGGAAAATCACAGTCTCCAATTGACATTGTGAAGCATAAGGCTGTGGTTAACAAGAATTTGAAGCCATTGAATAGAGAATACCATTCTGCCAATGTTACTTTGGTCAATTATGGCTTCACTGTTGGGGTAATTAATTTATAACTTCCTTCATTCCTTACTTATTCTGCAATGCATCTCTTTAAGCTATTGTTACTACTATAAATTTTCCTTTTCTAGGATTTTTACTTGAAATTGATGTTTTATTAGTCATATAAGTTAACAACTCGGACTGAATTCTATGTAGAAGAGTCAGGGCTAGGGATGACAATGTAGTAGATAGGTTGTGCTCCACTCCACAATATGCCAAATGCACATCGGAAGATCACATATAGCGAGACAAATTGAGGAAAATATTCTAGTGCTTCCGGACTGGAAGTATCGACTCCATCCACTATGGGTTATGTCCAAATCAATAATCCACATATGGGTTTTTGATTGGCTAAGAGTATCAGAGTGTTCAGTACTTTTGACGTATTAGAAAATTTTCCACACGGATCGAGTACCAAACTAGGTTGAGGTTCAGGTCATTTTTTTTTTTTTTTAAATAAGTCTGAAGATTACATTAGTTTTCACTAAAGAGTTCCAATGATCTTAATTGAAAAAAAGGAAAAGAAAAAAAAAAGAAAAAAGGAAAAAGAGTTCCACACTAATTAAGGTGCTTTTAACTTTGATCCCTGCGTGCTTGATTGGCAGATGCGTTATCCCAATAATAGTGGAGTCCTGATTTTAGATGGCAAGAAGTATAGCTTGAAGCAAATGCACTGGCATTCTCCTTCCGAGCATCGAATCGATGGACATTTGTACGTATCACATCTCTGCTAGAGTCAACCGTTATATTGTTTGATCGAGTTCGACCATACTAGTAAAACTTGTTAGCCTAGGTGATTCACCTGAGTGTGGCACTCGTTGAGCACCACTCGCACACATGTCGGCCCACGCCTATGTGCCCTGCCCAGGTGAATAAAACGATGTTAACCTAATTAACCCGACACCGGATTATACACAGGTTAGACGCAGAGCTTCATCTGGTGCACGTGGCGGAAGACCACAACATTTCGGTTGTCGCGATCCTTTACAAATATGGACGCCCTGATCCAATTGTAGCTAAGGTACATCTTGAACAAACATTAATGTATCTAGGATTGGGCAACCGGTCGGCCGATTCGGTTCCGGCTCAGAACCCGAACCGAACTGGCCAAGATTGGTTTTAAGGCGGCAAACTGGAACTGACCCGAGTCAGTTCGGTTTGCCAGTTTAGGTGGTTAGTCGGTTTTTTAGTAAAACCGGCTTGTTCAGAATAAAAAAAATGCTTCGGTTGGTTTACCGGTCCGACTCGATTTGGCCTCTTTTTTTTTTTTTTGCCCACTCCTAAATGTATCATGCATGAGACAGTGAATTTGTTTATTGGAAATTCAGAAAATCAAAAAGGAATTTTAATTTTCACAGATACAGAACAAATTAACTGAGTTTGGTCATTTTAATGGGAGAAATGAACTTAAGATGGGGCCATTCAACCCTCACCAGTTGAAGAAGAAAAGCCACAAGTATTACAGATATTTTGGTTCTTTCACCACTCCACCATGCACTGAAAATGTCAATTGGATCATTCTTGGCAAGGTATCTATACATTCTTTACTTTTTTTTCATCACGTTTATCCTCGACCTTTCATTAACTAGTATATCTTAAATTTGATGTTTATCTTCAAATTTCCGTTAGATCGGAAAGTCATTAAATATTTTAAATAAATTTAAAAAATAACGAATAATTAACTGCAATTACTTAATATTTTCCTCATCTGAAAGCACACAAACAAAAAACTTGGACAAGAAAGCATTGTGTCAATATATTTTCCGCTAAAAAAGTGCTTGATGACTTGACGTGTAATGTTTACGTACTTCTAGTGAAGAAAAATGTGAACATACTACCATCATTCACACAAATTCATTAATGTTTCTGTATTTCACGTTTACTTATATACTTTGTCATGCCAAATGTAGGTGAGACATATATCGAGAAAACAAATTGGAGCTCTGCAAGCTCCACTCGAAATGGAATGTAAGAAGAATTCGCGCCCCGTACTGCCACTCAATGGACGGCACGTGGAGCTATACGAGAAGTCGCACGGGACAAAGGTTGTGGGGAAATGAAAACACGACATGAGACCTATGTTGGGAACGTAGGAAAATATTAATTGGTATGAAAGAGTTGTCAGGTGTGCTGCAATGCATGGGTTCCATGTCCCTTATGTTGTATGGGCCATAAATTTCAAAGCATGAATAAATATATATCAATTGGAGTTCATTATTGATAAATAAAAACATTTTCCTTTTCTCCCATAAAATTCAATTTATTGCTATTATATTATTATTATTGAATGAATGTTAACCAACATTTCTAAGGAAAAAATCTACAACGCTACTTGATTGTGACTGTCAAGCTAACATCACGATCGATTATATATAAAGAGAAACACGTACGTATTGATATGTGCTACTTTTGTTTATCCACTTACTTGTTGGGTAACTTAGTTTATGCATATTTATCTTTTTGCCATTAAAATGTCAAAACAAAACTGGACATTTTTATGGGCAAAAAAGTCACATTTATAGACACCAAATCATCCAACAAGTGATTGGGTCAATAATATACGCCACATTTGTGGTTTGAAAAAAAAAATCACCCAATAAGTAAATAAGCAAGAGAAAGAAGTATTTTCCTTAAGAGATATCGATACCTTAAAATATAAATTTGTCTAGAAATGATCTCTTGCTGCATGTATGTATGGTGAGATAATCCGTCATACGAGAAATTGGGACTATTGTTACAATAATGTCCCCACCCCAAAAAAACACATACACACACACAAAAAGGGGCCAAAAAAAAAAAACTATTTATCAACCGTCTATCTGTCATGGTTCAGGATTTACAACAAGATGTCTAATTAAATTGGATGAGACATGGTACTCATTTGATTGGACATTTAATGTAAGGAAATTGAAATTTAAGCGTGCCAATTTGTTTATAATTTATTTTATTATTATTATTATTATTATTATTATTATTATTATTATTATTTTAGTATAAATTGCAGATTGTAGGGGATAAAAAAGTGACTCAAACCCAGAACATAGAGTGGTTCTTTTCAGAAAACTTATAGACTGATCGCTATGGATCAGGATTTCTCACAAGCTCTTACCAAGATTTCGCCGCCAGTTCACCAAGGCTCTGATACCACATATTACGATTTTGTCATGAAATCAACAAGAACCTAAACACAAGCAAGAAGTACCAAATCTTAAAGTGCGAAACAGAAAGTAAACAAGACACAGGCGAACTGGTTTGGTCCGAAGACCCCGACGGGTTCACAACCCTAAATTAAGGACTGCTAATCCCACCGTTGAGCCTCCACAATGGGATTCAACCTCTTCCACTAAGAACTGATCAGAACCAAAGTCTACAAACGAAACACAGAACCAAAAGCCCCAAAAATAGAGTCACCAGAAACCCTAGAACACATCTTCAAGTCTCACTATAGAATCATTCTCACTCGCACTATCCCCAACCCACACAAGAGAAGACTACACAGCGAACCCCTAACCTTTCACCTACGAAAGGTAATCTAGAATTACAGAGAGAGAATCGCAAAGAGAATAAAGAGACAGACGAACCCTAACAACGTACACTCTTCACCCTAATCTGAGTTATACACAAATATATACTCTATACGGACGGTACAGATCAAAGCACACCAGATCAAGGGCTGAGACTAGATAACCCAAACCCGGCAAGGATCTGCGAGTTTAGGAGACGGGTCATGGGTTGGGCTGAAATCTGGGCTGGACTGACACGGGAATTTGGGCTACCTAGCTTACAAATCTCCACCTTGGCCCAAACCAGACTTAGTGGAAGAAGACCAACTTTGTTGTTTCATCACCTCGAAAGATTTCTTCAAAACCAGCAAAAGAAAAACAAAAACTTTAGTTTTGGAAACATTTTACACCAAGTAAAAGCAAAACTCACACTTACAGACTTTAAAGTAAAATGTTGAAACCCCCAAGATACTCTTAACCTGAGTCAATGTTTAGCATAACTAAACATGACTTAAATTTTCCCAACGGCAGAGGCTTGGTACCTATATCTAAAGGATTATACTGTGTAGGGATTTTTTCTAGATTTATAACCCATTTAGCCACCAAATCTCTGTTAAAATGCAACCTAACATCTATGTGCTTTGTCCTGTCATGAAAGACAGGATTCTTACATAGTTGGATTGCAGACTGACTGTCAGAGTAAACTACAACATTTTCCTAAACAAATTTCAACTCAGACAGAATCCCTTTAAGCCACAAGGCTTCCTTGATTGCTTCAGTTACAACAATGTACTCAGATTTAGTAGTTGACAGTGCCACTACATGTTGTAATTGAGATTTCTAGCTAACACAAGAGCCACACAGGGTAAACACATACGAAGTCACTGACTTCTTGTTATCACTGGCATAGTTAGCATCTACAAACCCCTTTAACACTACATCTTCAACATTTTTACAGAACCTCAAACCAACACTCATAGTACCTTTAAGGTACCTGAATAACCATTTCATAGCATCCCAATGTTTGATGCCCGGATTTGCCATGTATTTACTCAAGGTACTCACAGAGTTAGCAATATCAGGCCTGGTACACACCATTAAGTACATTACAGAACCAACTGCATTTGAATAAGGAACCCTTTTTCATATATGCAACATCATCACTATCAGATTGACACAGTTCCTTACTAAGTACAAATTGATTTCCCAGAGGAACAGTAACACACTTAGCATCAAACATGGAAAATTTCTTGAGCACCTTTTCAACATGGCTTGATTTAACACCAAAACAGATTTAGACCTATCTCTAACAATATTCATTCCCAGAATTTTCTTAGCAGGTCCTAAATCTTTCATTTCAAAATTGGAGTGCAGAGATTTTTTCAGTTTGTTAATGGCATGCATAGAGGAACTTGTAATCAACATATCATCAACATATAATAACAGAAAAATAGACATAGACTCAGGCACCTCAAATTTGAAATATAAGCAATAATCATAACTACTTCTTTGAAAACCCATACTCTGCATGAATAAATCAAACTTTTTGTTCTATTTCCTAGGAGACTGTTTCAGGCCATACAGAGACTTTTTAAGCAAGCACACATATTCACGATGATGCATGTCTATAAAACCAGAAGGTTGACTCATATAGATTTTCTCACCTAGATCTCCATGCAAAAAAGCAGTCTTAACATCAAGTTGTTCTATTTCCCAATCAAATTGAGCAACCAAAGCAAACATTATTCTCAATGTAACATACTTTATGACAGGAGAGAAAATTTCATTATAATCTATTCCATGTTTCTGAGTGAAGCCCCCAGCTACTAATCTAGCGTTATGCCTTATTATAGGCTCAGTTTCAGAATCTCCTTCTTTTATTTTATAGACCCATTTACAATCAACCATAGAATGACCTCTAGGTTTTGGCACTAATCTCCAGGTATTATTTTTAAGTAAAGATGACATTTCTTCTTTCATAGCTAGCCACCAGTTCCTAGCATATTTACCAGATATAGCCTCATTAAAAGTAACAGGTTCACATTCAGGTACAGAAGTAAACACATTACAAGTAAGAACGGTATAATCATAATTAGTTAACCTTTGAGGGACTCTAACATTCTCCCTCCTACCTCTATCTTTTACTAGTTGATAGTCACTAAGATCAGGCTGACTATCATGTTGTTCACCAGACTCAGAATTATTACCATCACTCTAAGTATCATTTTCTGTACTAGAAGGAGTCTCCACCTCATTAGGAGTACTCTGATTTTCATCAGGACCAACATTAACATGATAATTATCATGAGGAATTTCAAATTCATTTGAAACTGAACCAGCACTTCTAGAATCCAATAAACAAGGAAACTCGGACTCTTGAAATATTACATCTCTATTAGTAATCATTTTCACACCAGGTTGATTTCTCAACCACAATCTGTAGCCCTTTACATCATCTGCATATCCCAGAAACACACATTTTTGGGACCTAGTGTCAAGCTTGTCACCTTTCACATGAGAATATGCAGCACACCCAAAAGGTTTTAAAACAGAATAAGCACATGATTTTCCAACCCACATTTCTTCAAGTATTTTATCATTTAATGCAGCATATGGACACTTGTTGACAATAGCACAGGCAGTCATAAGGGCTTCCCCCCAAAAGGACCTAGGCACACCAGACGACTTAAGCATACACCTGACCCTTTCAAGAAAGGTCTTATTCATCCGCTCAACAACACCTTTTTGCTGAGGGGTATGAAGGACTGTTTTGGGTCTTTTTATACCATATTATTTACAAAATTCATCAAAAGACACATTACAAATTATAATACATTGTCAGTTCTTAAACACTTAACTTTCTTTTCAAACTGATTTTCTGTCAAAGTTACCCAATCTTTGAATTTTTGAAAAGTATCAGATTTATTTTTCAAAAGAAATACCCAAACTTTTCTAGAAAAATCATCAATTACTGATAGAAAGTAAGTGTTACCGCCAAAGGTAGGGGTGCTAGAAGGTCTCCATAGATCAGCATATACATATTCTAACACAGAAGTAGAAGTATGTGTTCCAGTAGGAAAGCTCACTCTATGTTGTTTACCAAACACACAGTCTTCACAAAATGGCAAATTAGTGATTTTGTCATTTCCAAGACAACCCTTCCTTTTAAGAATTTGCAAACCTTTTAAACTAGCATGTGCAAGTCTTTTGTGCCATAGGACAGTTTTATCATTTTCAGTAGAATTTACGGCAGACACAGAAGCATGAACATGTTTAGCAATACACACATATAGTCTATTGATACTAGCAGCTTTGAAGGGAAAACTATTGTTATGATATACATTCATACAGCCATTTCCCCAAGTACCTTCATTGCCTTCAATCTCAAGAGTAGGAATAGACAAAAGATTCTTATTTAAATCAAGTACATGTCTCACATTTTTGAAAGTAGCAACAAAATCAGAATCAAATTTTATAGAGACATCACCAATTCCAGCAACAGTAGAAACTATTTTATTTGCCATTACAACCATACCATCAGCAACACTAGAATAGCTATCAAACAAACCCCTATGAGGTGACATATGACAAGCACAACCAGAATCAAGAAGCCACTTATCAGAATTAGATATTCCAGACACTTGACTCACAATCATATCAGGTTCAATGTCATGTATAGCCATATACACATCAACCACATCATTTACATCATGTACAACTACATTCCCTTGATTAGGTTGTTTAGTCATTTGGCCAAGAAAGCTATTCAATTTATTGCACTCTTTTATGTAATGACATGTTTGCCCACACCCATAACATTTCCTATTATTTGACTTATCTTTATCCTTATTTTTAAAATTACCCTTCTTACTCTTTCTCTTGTTCTGTTTATCATTGTTGTAAGAACTTTGGCCATTTTCACTTTTCTTTTTACCTTTATTTTGGAACTTATTCTTCACAAACAGACTCTCATGTACCTTATGTCCTTTTTCAGCTCTAGGTCCCAGATCCTTATTTCTAAGAGCCCCAATTATAGTATCAAGATCAGCAGACTCTCTACCATACTTCAAGGCATTTTTCACATCTTTATGAGACTCAGGAATAGCATTTAAAAGAATCACAATAGCATTTAAAAGAATCACAGGTTTATAAGTGTCAATTGTAGTATCTCCAGTGTTTTTAATGTCTTGCAAAAGCTTGTTAAAACCATCAAGATTTTCATCAAGATCTTTAGAGATATCAAACTTAAAACTGAAAAACCTTTCAAACAAAAACAATTTGTTTTGTAAAGATTTTTCAAGATAAAATTCAGTCAATGCTTCCCACAAATGTTGAGTACTTTTCTTTGTACGCACATTTCTTAACACAGCATCAGATAAATGTAAAACAATAGTTGCATAAGCTAAATCATCCATTTCTTTAATTTGATGTGGAGTACCAATGTATCAAAAGATTTATCTAAAGACTTAGCAATTTTAGCTTGTATCAAAATACCTTTCATTTTCTGCTGCCAGATGGAAAAGTCACTTTTCCCATCAAACGGTGGAAGGTGGTATGCAGTCACAGACATATTTATCAAGACTTAAAGAAAGCACCAGAAAGCATACAATCTTGAATCTCTACAGATTAAGAAACAGTAAACATATATAAAAGGCTACTCAGTTCAGACAAGAAAGCAGTAATCCAGAGTAAGTAACTAGCCGTATTCCACAGTTAACCAAATGCAACGCATATTTCTGAAAAACGTGGCTAACCCGAGTGTCCACAGGTTTCTGTGAGATTCGAATGGTCTCAGGTCAGGGGTCCACCATGGTAGCAGTGAATTGCAGTGTTTGTGAAATAAAGATCATGCAGAATTAGAATCGGCAGAAGAAGGGGAAAAACAGCTATATCAAGGGATAAGTTTTCACGCATAAAGCAGAGTGGTTCTTTTCAGAAAACTTATAGACTGATCGCTATGGATCAGGATTTCTTGCAAGCTCTTACCAAGATTTTACCGACAGTTCACCAAGGCTCTTATACCATATGTTACGGCTTTGTCGCGAAATCAACAAGAACCCAAACGCGCGCGAGAAGTACCAAATCTTAAAGTGCGAAACAGAAAGTAAACAAGACACACGCGATCTGGTTTGGTCTGAAGACCCCGATGGGTTCACAGCCCTAAATTAAGGACTGCTAATCCAACCGTTGAGGCTCCACAATGGGATTCGGCCTCTTCCACTAAGAACTGATCAGAACCAAAGTGTACAAACGAAACACAGAACCAAAAGCCCTAAAAACAGAGTCACCAGAAACCCTAGAACACATCTTCAAGTCTTATTCCAGAATCACTCTCACTCGCACTATTCCCAACCCACACAAGAGCAGAAAACTACACATCGAACCCTTAACCTTTCACCTAAGAAAGGTAATATGAAATTACAGAGAGAGAATCGCATAGAGAATAAAGAGACGGACGGACCCTAACAACATATACTCTTCACCCTAATCTGAGTTATACACAAATATATACTCTATACAAACTGTATAGATCAAAGCACACTAGATCAAGGGCTGAGACTAAATAACCCAGACCCAGCAAGGATAAGCGAGTTTAGGACACCGGTCATGGGCTGGGCTAAAATCTGGGCTAGACTGACACGGGAATTTGGGCCATCTAGCTTACAAGTATATATATCATATACGTACGTGTATGAAACACATCAAACAATATGACTCGAGAAAGGAGTGTAAGATTAATTCGCATTGAATTTTAGATTAGGTTGCTTTCTTTATATATATCTTCAAAGTAAAAAGAAAAAAATATACGAGTTAATTAGATTTACAATTTCTAGTTTTCTAAAGTAATATTTCTATTTATTATTTAAGATAATTCTGGAGAAAGAAAAAAAAAAGAAAAGAAAAAGGGAACTCTCAAAAATTAAAATCCATAAATGCACATTTTTGACGTTTTGTCTTTTAAGATATTGAAATCTCATTTAGAAGCTGGTTTGCCTTCAAAATGGGGCAGTTACGAAGCTGTTTTAAAAGTATGTTTAGATTCGAGACGTGTATTCTACGGCTTACGTCTTATCATGCATGCACCAACTATGCATTACCATATATCCATATATCTATATTCTATACTCGAGATGTGATTTTGGATCTGTTGGCCGTGTGAGTTGTTAATTAAGAAAATTGATACTTCACACAGATGTTATACGTCTTATTATATGATTAATATGAAATGTCAACTTTTTTAATTGACACCTCATATATCTAATAATAATATATTATTATCATTATTATTATTCTTAATAAAACCAACTATAATTGTTTACAAAATGAAGGCTTCGATAATTTTTTTTACAGCTTATATTTTTTTAAAAGGCTAATTGGCGCTATATAATCCTAACTTTTCATCTTATATATTGTGCAATCTAATCATAACCTTTAAAATTGATAATTCTAACCTCAAATCTCACATTTTTGAGTGAATATGGCACAAAACGAATGTAAACCAATTATTATATATTTAAATGATCTTTATCTTCAAGCTTCGGATTTTGGTATATGTAAGCAAGCCCACTTTTATCCCCCACACTGATATAACTCCGAGAAGAGCGCTAGAGACTTACCTGAAGATCACAAACTGACCAGCAGAATGAGGGACACCAGATTGGCGACAATACCTAGGTAATTCTAGGACTTACCTAACCAGGTTAGGACTAAAAATAGGTATTATTTCCCTTGATAAAGATTATTTAAATAATTTAAAGTATAAGTTGGGTTTTGATAATAGTTTTGTTGTTGATAGCCATAGGAGGAGTGATGAGCATATTTTTTGTTGTGGTCTAATGATTGTAATATAATGCTACAATCCAATTCTATAGGGCATATCGATCTTATTGTTGACTATAATAATATAGTTTGGCGTTTCACTGGTTTCTACGGGCATCTTAAAGCTGAATCTCGTCACTTCTCATGGGACTTATTAAGAAAATTTAAAACAATGAATTATCTACCTTGGATATGTGGTGGTGACTTTAAAATTATTTCACATTCTGAGAAAGCAGGTGGAGGGATAAGAACTGAATATCAAATGGCGATTTTTCAAAAGGCAGTGTCTGATTGTTTATTGATAGATATGGGCTTCTCGGGACCTGAATATACATGGATGAATAAATAATGGGGACCATAGTTTATACAGGAGTGGCTTGATAGGTTTTTTTTAGGACGAGAACGGTCAGCACTTATTTCCACCTGCAACAGTGCAACATTTGGATTACATTGGTTCGGATTACCGCCCTATTCTTCTCAAGTTAGAGCACTCTCAGCACACTCCTGGTAACGTAATGAACCGTGGTGGATTAAAGAAGCCGGATATCAAAATATGGTGCAAAATTCCTAGGAAAGACGAAAAAATGAACATGGGCCTTCAGACTCTACTAAAAGATTAGTGACAATTCTTAAGCATTTTTGCATAGACTTTTCCTATTGGAGTAAGAGCACTTTTGGCAACTGGAGGCCAGAGCTAAAAAATCTACAAAATGAGCTTTCTTATCTACTAAACAGAGATAAAGTCGCACATAAAATAGGAAAGGTATGTGAGCTAGAAAGAAAAATCCACCATTTGCTGGAAAGGGAAGAGATGTATTGAAAACAGCGGTCCCGTATCCAATGGCTGAAAGAAGGTGATAAGAATACAAAATTCTTCCATGCAAAAGCATCCTCACGTAAGCGGAGGAACTCAATCCATGACATTCTAGGTAGTAATGGAGAAGAATGGACTACTGATGAAGAGATCTCTATTTGCTTCCAGCAATATTTTGAAGAAATCTTTACTAGTTCAAATCCATCTACAAAACAATTGGATGCGGTCGTTCAAGGTATTCAAAACTCAATTTCAGATGAAGACAGAGATTTTCCTGATAGGCCTTTCACCAAAGAGGAAGTTAAAGACGCAGTCATGTCGCTTGGTTCGCATAAAGCCCCAGGACCTGACGGACTCCATGCTATCTTTTACCAGTTCCACTGGGAGCTGATTGGTGATGATATATCTCGGATTTGTCTACAACACTTGAATCATCGGATCTCACCTGTAAGTTTTAATGCTACAAATCTTGTTTTAATTGCTAAAAAGCAAAAGCCTGATAAGGTAACTGATTTTCAGCCAATTAGTCTCTACAATGTATCTTACAAGATCATTTCTAAAGCAATAGCAAATAGACTTAAGAGAGTGCTTCCTAATCTTATCTTGTAGACCCAAAGTGCTTTTATTGCAGGAAGACAAATTACTGATAGTGCTTTGATTGCTTATGAATGTTTACATTCTCTAAGAAAGCGGAACAATGGCAGAAAGGGATTTATGGTTTTAACATTGGACATGAGTAAAGCATATGATCATGTTGAGTGGAGCTTGATCATTTGTATTATGAGTAACATGGGTTTTCCCTCTCATTGGCAACGGCTTATTGTTAATTGTATCTCCTCTACCAATTTTCCTTTGTGATTAGTGACCAGATACGGGGAAGCGTTATTCTAAACAAAGGGTTGAGACAAGGTTGTCCGTTGTCACCTTATCTATTCATACTTGTTACTGAAGCTTTTTCCCGATTATTGAACCAGGCGGAACACAGACAAAACATTCTAGGGATCAAATGCGCTCGATCATGTCTAAGAATCAACCATATTTTCTTTGCAAGCGATTGCCTCATTTTATTCTGAGCCAAAGATTCTGATATTTCTCATTTTGCTTATATTTTGCGAACATATGAATCTGGCTCAGGTCAATGGGTTAATTTGGATAAATCATCCACTGTGTTAAGCCCAAATGTGGATACTGTGGAAAAGCAATGACTATCTCAGACTTTGGGTATTTAGTTGGAAAATAAATGGGGTTCTTATTTGAGATTTTCTCTTGCATTCAGAAAGCAGAAAAGAATAGACTTTGCCATTGTTCTAGACCGTATTTGGAAAATGATTTCAGTATGGAGAAAGGGTCTTTTTTCTGTGGGAGGAAGGGAAATTCTCATTAAATCGGTATTGCAAGCAATTCCGGCTAATTTAATAAGTATTTTTCAAATCCCGCAAGGGATCCTTTCTTCTATTCAGTCAGCTATTGGTAGATTTTGGTGGGGTGGGGAAGCAAATCAGAGAAAGCGTCATTGGATCAAATGGCAAAAGCTTTGTCTACCCAAAGTTGTAGGTGGATTTGGATTCACGGAGTTTTCGGTTTCAACAAAGCCCTCCTTGCAAAGCAGGCCTAGAAACTGCTACAAGTGCCTGAATCTTTTGCGACAAAAGTTTTGAAAGGCAAATACATTCCTAGGAGCAATTTCTTGGAGGCTCGATGCAAACCTGGTGATTCTTTTGCTTGGAAAAGTATTTTTTGGGGAAAAGATCTATTACAACTAGGGCTACATTCGCCAGTGGGTGATGGATTATCTATTCGTATCTTTGAAGATCCATGGATTCCTAATGGCCCCAGCTTTCGGCCCATTACAAAGTACTCTTCACAGGTTGCCCGAGTTGCTGATTTGCTTACAATTTTGGGCGAGTGGGATTGAAGGAAAATTAATGAGGTATTCTTACCTCATGATATAGGCACTATCCTTGGTCTCACAACTAGACTGGGGCATATACCAGACAAGTTGATTTGGCACTATGATCAGAGTGGCAAAATATACAGTCAAGAATGGGTACAAGCTTCTCAAGAAGGAGCCTATGGATGGAGCGTCAACTAGTAGAAAATATAATACCGCGTGGTGGAAAGGAATTTGGAAACTCAAAGTGCTACGAAAGTGCAAATATTTTGGTGGAGAGCTTATCATTACATTCTTCCCACTGGGGTTAATCTGATCCAAAGGGGTTTCCAGGCTAATCCACAATGTTCTTACTATTTTAACGGTGAAACCTACAACAAGCCTTGTTTGAATGCCCCTTTGCTAAAGCCGTGTGGAAAGGGATTGGCTTGTGGAATTTTATCAAACAACATCGGGGTTGGAAAGAGATTAAAGACGTGATATATGCTATCTCTGTTGCCAATGATGATCATCAATTATGCCAAGTGCTTTGCACTGCTCATTGTATTTGGTTTGCCTGAAACAAGCTAATGCATGAGGGGACAGCACAACATCCAGCCAAAATTGTGGCCTCAAGTTTAAGCTTGGTATCTAATTCCTTACAAGCTTTGGAGCACCAGGTTAGTACAAGACCCAAAGGTTGGATTAAATGGCGAGCACCACCAGCAAGATGCTTTAATCTTAATGTCGATGCTGCAGTCAACGAAGGTTTGGGTAGATTCTCAATTGGTGCTATTATTTGCAATCATTTTCGTATCATTATGGAAGTTTTGGCTGCACGTTTTGATGGCGTTCCTTGTGTAGAGAATGCGGAAGCCATGGCATTGCTTTTGGGATTAAAATTTGCTAGCGATTATCAATTAAAAATTAATTTTGTCGAATCATACTACTTAGTATTAGTACAAGATTTAAGTAGAGACTCTGACTTTTTGTGTAACGCCTCTCTGCTCATAGAGGTTAAATTTCTCCTGGCAGAACTTGGCTATGGCCCTTGTAGTCATATTCCCCGTGATGGGAATATGACTGCCCACACTATTGCCTCTCTTGCTCTATTGACTCAGTTGTTTGTAATGACTTGTATTAATGACAGTTTGAATTAAAAAAAAAAGTAAATAAATAATCTTTATCAAGCCCTAGGTGTAAAAATACAGTAAAATAATGTCACAACAAATGGAAAAAAAAATTGATTTCATAGATACAATCTCAATGGTGCAAAGTAGTAAAATTAAATGTCAAGAAATAGAAAAACTGCTGATCTCACATATATAGACAATCTCAACGGTATACGTCACTATGCATATCAAGTATGTTTAATTCGTCTCACCGCTCCACTTCCACAAAGAAAATCAACACCAAATTCAAAAGTACCGCTAATGTCCTTTTCGACCCAATTCATCCCCCAATCAACCGTACACAAATACTTTCTTTTCTTTCTAACCGATGACTTCACGAAAATTGCCAGCTACTAGTAGGTCAGATTTCATAAGAAATCATATTAATGTTTCCTTTGATTTTTTGCGTATGGAACATGACCCCCGCTACCTCCCAACCCCCACCCCCACAAAAAAAAAAAGGAGAAAAACCCTTTCTTCAAAATTAGGTTTATTTGCTTTGAGCATAAGCTTGTGAATCAAGAAAATCAAATTCAATTTCCATTGGAAAAAATAAGTTGGTTGTCGGTGGGCTGTCCATGATTCATGACATTTGATACTTTAATCTTTCAAAGGTATATAAGGATTAACTTTATACGTTAATTAACAATATAATATAGTAATCAACCAAATCTTTGAGATTTATAATAACAATCACTCGATAATCAAACAGCATTATAGTAGATAACTTCTGTGTTAGCGAAGGGATAACTCAGAATTTGGTGTTATCATCAATGACTGTAAACAACTGTTATAACAAAGGGATCATTATGAAGTGCGGTTCGTTAGAAGACAAGCGCTAATAAGGTTCGACGCTCTTCCGATCTCATTCTTTGGCTAGACGAGCTCTACTTTGTACCAATGTTTGCTCTTTTAGTCATGCCCCTGACTGGCCTATTCCAATGTTATCAAGTGATGTAGCTACTGATTCAACAAGTAATGAGAATTGATATTTTTGCCTCAAAAAAAAAAAAAAAAACTTCTGCGTTAGAGAAATTAAATGTCAACAAATAATATTTTTTATTAAGCCAAAGTTAAGAAAAATTGTCGTTAATACCCTGACATAACTTTGCTTACATGATTAAGCCTGAAAATCCGATTGAAAAATTTATATAAAAAACTTTTTCTCATCTCAACATGTTTAGTTTTGAATTTTGATGGTTTTGAATAATAGTAATAATAAATAACATTGATTAATTGCAAATTAGCACTTAACGGCTAAATGATTACAAAGTAGTTACAAACAGCATAGATCATATAGGACTTTTATGTTATTGTTGAGCTAATAATAATAACTAATCTTGTCATTATTTATCTAATTCACTTTGTGTAAGGGATCACTAAATTACTTAACCCGTAATCAACTAATCATCATATGTATAAGTCAACGCAATGTTTGTCATTTCTTATCAATAAATAAATAAATAAATTAATTAATAATGAAAATGTCCCCCATTATTTTCCAAATTAATTTCATTAATTAGTTAGTTAAAATGAAAGCAATACATGTGCTGGGCCTAATGTTGCAACTTGCAATGGATAAAATCGGCAATTCTTCGTATATTTTATGCATGGTATTGGTGCAAGCAAGTGTCCATGTCTCAATTTCCAAGTTAACACTAAGTTTTACTTGTCCATATATATTTTTACTACATGTAGATGATAATAGCACCCTGAACAATTGAATTTGTCTGAGAGACTAGACTGGATATATTTTATTGTATGCATGGTGTCTAATAGATTATGTGACAAGTCCTCATTAGACACATTGGGCCTATCATCCCCCAATGTATCCAATGAGAGCTTGCTATATAATCTAATAGTGTTCAATGGACACCATAGTAGAACTAACCGAGACTGAGAATGGGCCCCACTTCGCACCTCTAAGTCGTTCTTATAGCTTTGTTTGCCTTGAGGAAAATAACGCTATCCATACCATTGCCACTATTATATTAGCGTTGGACTTTCATTGTAATCTTGTTGACCATAATGAGTTCGGCAATTTGTCGCGATTTATAATATTATTAACTTCCCATAAAAAAATAAAATAAAATAATTAAGACTTGAAGAATTAATAGAAATATGAAGATAAATTTGACAAAATTCATAGCCATTCCTAGTATCTTTTATAGTTGAATGGATCGATTACTAGAAAATTTAACAATTCCACTCCAAACACACTTCTCTTTATATATACAGGGCCAATTTCACAAAACAAAATATGTATCACCACGATAAAAAAGGGGGAGGGGGAAATGCATTATAATTTACATTGCTCTTTAATGTTGCCTATTAGATATAACTTCAACGTCAACACGACTCTGTGACATCCCATAGCCGAATAATTCTATATGTATCACTATCGACGGTGAACATCTCCATCGAATGACCAAGACTCTGACCTTCGACCAGACGCAAACCGCATCATTTCTCCCAGGTTGGGAGGCTCGGCTAGTGCCGGTTCAACTGTCATCGGTAGATCACGTACTTTAACGCTTTTCCTTAGTGGTTCAACGAGCGGTTTCGGCTCTTCGGCTCTTCGACTTTTGGATCGGACCGGGTTGGTCTTATTACCCGGCTTGAACCGGAACATACTCATTAACTTGGAACAAAACCCGGCTTTCTTCTTTTCACTTCCAGTTCTTGTTTTCTCATCCCTCTTCTTCAAGGAATTTGATCTCCGCCGGCAACGTTTTGATCGAACTTTCCCCATGCAAGAGACCTTCGGTGAAGACGGTTCGGCCATTGATGTCGACTTCCCGATTGTATTAGGCCGTTTCGGAAACAGCCTTATATTAGCCGGTTTACAAGACTTCCTCCATGAATCCCCATAAGTAGCTTTCTGGGTCTTCGGCAATCCAAGTATAGATGCCTTGGACTTCAAGTTAACAGAAAAGCGCTGAGAACTGGAGTTTGAACCGGGATTCAAGTTACTCGAGTTCGAGTTCCCTTTGGTGGATTCCTTACGCTCGTAGAAGGCGTTCCGGTCACACCAGTCGAATTCTGCGTCCTTTGATAGCCAGAAAGATTCCGGCGGAAAGTCATCAAGTTTGTCGTCGGTTAGTGTTTCACAGACGATTTTCCCGTCGGTGGCGCCGGAGCAAGACGTGAGCGTCACTTCAACGTCAACTTGAGACATTGAAGACTAATGACTTAAAACAGAGAAGAAGAAGATTTTTAGTGAGATGAAATGAAACTTGGAAGAGTTTTAGAGGTGAGAGAGAGATGACATGGTGGTGGTGGTGTGGGAAAGAAGGACTTTTTAAAGGGGGAAAAGTCTGCAAAAACTTTAATTTTACTAATTAATTTAATTTTAGTTTTTAAAGGGGGATTCAACTCTTTGACTGATGATTTCATGTGGGATTACGTTTCTTTGGTGTTTGTACATTACGTTCTCTAGAACCACACGATACAAGCTTTTTTTTTTTTTTGTCAAAAGTGTGCAAAACAAACTTGTAGAAAAAATATGATTTATTACATTTGAAACAAACACGTCGATTTCCATCCAAACTTCTAGAAGAATATGATTTATTACATTTGAGATAAAAACATCGATTTTTATTTGCCATTTTGTTAATGTGTGAAACATGTATCTATATATTAGATCAGAATACAAGGAAAGAAGCAAAGACCTATGTGGTCTAATCACTAACAGCATCTGAGTATATTTCCCACCCCTTCACCAGAGTTAAATTTCTCTCTCGTACAATCCCCTTGTAATAGTAGAGGGGAAAAAAACAATACAGGGAAAGAAATTAAGCACATAGCTTGTGAGTGTAGTACCTAAATTGGAATTAAGCTTGGTATTATCTTGACCTCATCCTCCATAATAATTTAATGAAATGAAACGTGTCAAATTAACATGTAATACGTAACTTATAATGATTAGATTAGATTAGATTAGATAAGAATACAAAGAAATGAAAGCACATAGGTTATGGGAGTGGTAACTAAATTGGAATTGAGTTTGGTAGTATCTTGACCTCCATATATAGCCTAGATATGCTCTACATCTTAGATTGTTGGTATAGAAGAATATATATATATATAAAAGAAATATGAGTCAATGAAAATAATTGAGCGCCTCCGCTTAACACATAAGCCGCACTTCTAAAACAGACTAATAAAAAATAAATAATTATTCTCTCAACTAATTGGTATTAATTATCACGGGCTTACGTTCACTTCAACAGTTAATCCCATAAATTGATAAAAGTACAAGTGACTGGGGCTATAAAACAAAACATTATGAGTCTCTATAAAGAGCCTGGTTAGCAGAGAAGTAACTTTTTCTAAGCCGCCTATGCGTTGGATAATGTATTGGTTTGCTCATGCTGGTTAGGGCATAACTTCAAGGACTTTCAATATAAAGTCAATTAAAAAAAATCAATATATAGTAAAATAATTTAGTGTGAGTCGATTGTTTATTGGAATATTCTAATTGGAAAAGTTATATAGTAGGATTACATAATGAATAATATACTCGGTGGGATCGTTATCGAGACATAAAAATGAGACAGTAAATCTAAATTCAAACCTGAATGATGTTAAAACGGCTTTTGGAGATATGAATTAAACGATTAGGCATTCTTATTTTCTTGCAAGGCTTTATTTATAGTCAATTTTATTTTAATCTCTAATTAAGTCCTTCAAGGACTAATTCCCTTTGCAAAAGGGGCAAAAAAAAAAAAGGACTAATTCCAAAAGACGTGAGAAATCAAGAAATTATTACCGAAAAGTTGAATATATTTGCACCCACTTATGAAACATGTAGCGACCCGGCATTAATAAATAAATAAAATATATTGAATATTTTATGCTGTAGCACGACAATTAGTTTACATTTTTTATTATATAATAAAATATATCATTATCATTGTACGCTATGAGTTTTTATTATATGTGGTCATGTGTGCTCTAAGGAGCAGTCGAGAATTGATAATTTAAGAAAATATTTGGCGAATACCGATATTTTTGCTAAGATTATATATGTACAATCAGAGGTCATAAAAAAATTATTATCAAGTAAAAACATTATATATATGTGTGGGGGCACGCGAGGACTTGAAAATAAGCAACAATAGTTAGCAGTGATTTGTCCAGAAGTTTTACCAAACAAGAGCTACTTAGTCTAGTAATCAATTATCAATCAATCTTTAGACACAGAGCCTCCCACATTGTATGTATGACACAATTTTATAATATTATTGTAAAATATCTATATAATCACCACTCAATAAAACTGTGTCACGTGACAATGTCATTTATTCATGTCATTTGTTCATATCTCCCTACAATTGCTCCACACATAAATATGGATTTTGATCTAAATGGATTTTGATCAAGAGCCTATAAATATGGGTGGCCCTGAGGGTGTGTAGGTCGTGTGATCACACATGACTTTATAATCTAAGGGGCACCAAAATTTTTTTAATTGTAAGTGTGATGTTAAAATTTTTGAAAAATTTTTAGAATGTTATTTGTTAAAAACTAGACATCATTGAGACACCAATTTTATTAAAAGTTTAATGAAAGTAATATTGAGTTAAAAATTAGAATGCATTTTATTATTTAAAAAAATAAATAAGTTGACTTACCTTTGAAGTTTAAATGTGCCATTAATAATCAAAGGTCAAAATAATAATAAATAAATAAAATAATCATACTATAAAGCCAAAATGTTAATAAGAAAAAGGGGACACCATAATAAAAAATGATTTTTTTAATGTGAAATAATATAATTAGAGTATGATTCATTTTTCTAATATAACCCTTATTTAAATGAAAGGAGTATCATTTTATATTATCGCATAGGATACCCGAATTCTCAGGGCTTGCCCCGCCTATAAATGGATTTTGATCAAGAGTATGATAGTATTTCACATGAAACCATTGCTACTATCATATGTGGGCCCTAATACCATGTAATGTGAGAGAGGGCAGACTCTGGAACTGGACTTTTTATATTATTGAGTTCAAGTAATGTCAATAACGTACAATTCTGTTCACCTATTCTTAGAGTGAGCTATTGTGACTTGTGAGCACTGCTATTGATGAGCTGATATGGCAAGAAGAAAACTAGATACTACTTGCATATATTTGATCCCTACTAACGATTTTCACTAACTGTTATTTTTTATCAAGAGACAAAATTATCCTCCATTTTAAATTAAAAAAAAAGAAAAAATGTAAAAAAAAAAAAAAAATCCTAGAATCTCCCAAACATGACCCGGTAAACACCAAAAACATGCAGAAAATGACACTAAAAATTGAAAAAGAAAAAGCATAGTAGAGACAGCAGAGTATTTCTAGTTATTTTTGGCGTTTTATTGGCTTATAATAATAATAATAATAATAATAATAATAATAATAATAATAAATATGTAGCCGCCTTCTAGAAAATTACCAAACTTTCGATTACGATGAATAAAATGTTTTCATAATACCTACCCAATTCCCTCGTACTGCCAATCGACTCAGGTTTTTCTTTTAATTTTTCTAGTCAAAAACTAGCAACTCAAAAAACGCACATGTATTTCTTTTTAGAAAACAGGAGGGGTGTAAAAAAAAAATATATATCCATCCAAAACCATTCATAATGATGAGTCAATTGCGGGCCCTTTGTCGAACTCAACGAATCTTCTTCTTGAATAGCTTTTTTATCATGTATGATACGAGAACTTTTGATTTCTATTAGTCAAAGTGATTTATAATACGATTTAGAAATAAAATATGACAATCAAATATGTAGATGGCATCTATCAATGTGGCTTTAAGTACCAAAAAAACTCTACGAATCTTTGTAGGATAATAATGATGCATACACAGATGAGTTTACAAATCTTATTTTATCTTATCTATATCTATATACTAATTAAAATAAATATATATTAATTAAAACAAATTAGTCTGCGGTACTTTTATACAGTAGTTTTCCTGCCAAAAGTTTGTTAGCAGGGTTTTTTTCGACATTTTATATCATATTGCAATAACTCACGTGCGGTGTTATGAGTTTTCAATTTTTTTAACTTTTTATTTTCTTATGCCTTATCCATTT
>CAVNYN010204875.1:0-48095 GCA_963692815.1 Nyctanthes arbor-tristis
AAGAAAAATAGTAGCCTAACGTCTTGGGATTTCTTTAATTCTTCGCTGGTTAGGCAAATGGTTGAAATTGGTAGATGTGATAAAACTTGTTATATTTTTCTTGTAATACTTGGGGGATGAGTTTTGGCGAGTGAAAATTCTCTATGGTTAAAGTGACTTTAATCATATAGTAGAAAGCTTTGACAGTACGTTAAATTTGTCTTCATTCTTTTATTTTTTCTTATCTCAATTAAATTCCTTGAACAACAGTCCTACGGGCGTAATCGGGAAATTTGCCTTAATTCTCAACAATAATTACTTGGGCATATGGTTGAGGTTATGATTCCTTTATTTGCTTACTTTATCACACCAGGTTATGCAAACCATATCAAAATTAGGTTCAACAGACGCTTGTATTTAACTGTATTAATTAATTAATTAATAACGATTATATTAGGAGATGATCGGTAGTACTTGAAATTCAGTTTAATCAAATATATAAAAAGTTAATTAATTAATCCCACAACAAATGTAAATAATAAATATATAAATAGAATTTGAGTGCTGAGTCATAATGGACCACAAATAAGATGAATCCCCCTTGAAAATTATGTTGCTTGTAGCACTTGTCTTTTCTGGGATCTCTTTCACTATTTATCATTATCAAAAAAATATCAAATACCAATATTAATTTTGACATTCTAATTACTAATTATTCTGTTTTACCTAACATTCATTGAAGATTAACTATTCTTATTTGAATTTCTAGACAAAATTATTTGAATTTTGAGTGAACTCCAATCCTTATCCTATCGACTCAGTATTAGAATTTTTTCTATACAAAAGAGATATAAAGGTGAGGTATGTGTGGTTCGAATTTGGGATCTCTACTTAGAAGTAAGAATTTTAACTATTACAACACTATTTGAATTAGATTACTAATCAATTTTTGACTTAAAACAAAGAAAGAAAAGGGGAAAATTTTTTTAAGCATGTTTGCAAACCAATTCTATTTTTGAATACAAATTAGTCAAATTAATTATATCAACATATCTCATAGGACTCGCAAATACTGCACAGATCTCCATCATACAACGCCGTTCATTTTATCTATTATTTCTCATTAAAACTCTTTAAAATGAGTTTGTAAACTGGGGCGCGGACATTTCTTTTCTTTTTTATGAAAATCTATTTATGGTAGTCACCCGCCGTTGTTGGAGGATTTGCGCCCAAAAAAGCAAAGTTAATTCCCGCACGGAAAAGCCCACAGGATAATGCCTACTCCATTGGCGAATGGAAAAATAAACGGCCCCGTAGTGGCATCGATATACAAGACAAAGAGAAACAAGTACCGACAGAAGTGTAATGAGCAAAAAAGAATGGCCGCGTCAGGAAAATTCCGGTCTGTTTTAGAGCTCAAAGCTTTAACGGAGAAAATAACAAGTTAAAACATATCATTTCAGATCCAAACCCAGTTATTTGCCCATCTCTCTCTGTCTCTCTTATATCCAATTCAATTATTTCAGGTCTTTCTCTTGTTACCTGCTTCCTTTTGTATATGAATGAAGTATTTATGTTTGAATTAATTGTGTCACAGTTCTTGAATTTCCTCTGTAATTTATTCATTAACGTAGCACTCTTCAGCAATAACTGTAATTTTTTTTTTTTTTTTGGGCTTTGTTATTTTGGGGGCAAAAGGTTTCTCTTGTAGTAATTATGAAATTTGAGTTACCAAGGAACTCAGTGGTGGATGATAGTCAATGGTTTCTGGAATAATAAGATGACGATGATAGTTAATAAGATCACGATTATCCTGCAAAACTTAATCTTGATGAAGGGTAAATGAATACAAAGAAATTTCGGTTTTTACCGATTAGTAAAGAAATTTAGTGGTGGATGATAGTCAATAATTTGGCCGGAATAGTTGGCAAATTCGATATGATTAAAAAGGGTTCTATTGTATACTTACTGTTCCTATTTGTTTGATTTTTATAGATTCTGTGGTTCCACGGATTGTGCTTATTTACACAATTACCTCGCCGCTGATTAATACATGAAGTCCGATAAGCATATCTTGAAACATGAGTTGGTGGAAATGGAACAAATACTTTTATTTTTTCAAATGATACGTATTGTTACGTGCAAATTGCAGTTACTTCTCAGTTCTCTTCTTGTTTTTATCTTTCTCGTGGTTTACTGGTCATTTCGGTTTGGTTTTTGTTTATTGGTTCTTGACGACTTGGAGAGAGTGCTCAGTGAGAAGCATCTTGATTAAAGAAAATAAGAAGTATTGATTTGAGATGTCTTCTTTTGCTGTCTCCATATATTTCATAATGTGTGAACATTAAGAACTGACTTCAAATATATTTGTGAAGAAAAATTACCATTCTATGTAAAGTATGGTCCTTGTTGATTCATCTTTTGCACTTTTACTGCAAAATTGGAAAATATTCCCATGCTTATCATTTGCTTCAAGTTGTTCTGTCCTATGATTGAATTGGTGTTTCTTCTGTTCTTTATTGGTCTGAGGAGAGTGGTATAAACTATTTTTTTGCGTAACTTCTGATGAAATGAACCAAATTCTTAATCATGTATGCCTAGATTGGATATCATCTGGTTTCAATCTTCTAATTTTTATATTTTTTCTTGAATTATGAAACTGTCCTGAGAGATTTTTCATTTGGATCTTATAATTTTGGTGAAGAATGGATAAATGATGGCGTTGGCAGAAGCTAGGGCTGCTTGGCAGAGAACAGCAAACCGATATTTGGTCCAAGAGGATGCTAAAAGAGCTCCAAAATTAGCTTGCTGCTCGACAACTGCCCCGACTGTGAAACTGGATGATGTTGGACCTACAAATATAGCCGATAGTGAAGATATTCGGGACATTAGTCGTCCACCTGTTAATCAGAACTCCTCAGATTTTAATTTATCCCCCAATTCAAGATGGTGGCTGCAGCAGCAAACACATCGTGGATATCACAAGGGCTTCATGAATGAGCAATTCCATTTGAAAGAGATAAATATTGAAACTGTTGGAATTCATGAAAGCTCAAGAGTCCACTCACAGAATGGAACTGCCTACCTAGAGTCTTCCCTTGATAATCTTTCTAGCAGGTTAGATTGTAGAGCCGAAGAGAAAGAGTTGAGTCCTTCATACTCCAAAAGTTACAGATATCTTCCTCACCATGAAGGAGCAGTAGATTTTGATGAAATAACAAACTCGGATTTTCCTAATTCTAAGAATTCCAGTGAACTTTATTTGGATTCTAGTACTTCCTGGATCAGGGCCGAAAAGAATGTGCCATGGTGGCGAACAGCAGATACAGAGGAACTGGCAGTATTAGTTTCTCAGAGGTCACTTGATGATATTGAAAATTGTGATCTACCTCGGCCTCAAATTACTCGTGCCACGAATGACCCCTATGCTAATGCACATGGTTTTGGCTGTGGTGGAATTTACAAGTCATCGTTGGACCTGAAGCCCAACAGAGGGAGTTATGGGAATTTAAATGTTCCCACACCATACAGCCTTAAAGTAGAAAATGCTTACCAAAAACGCTGGGCTGCAGTTCAAGGTCAACCTCTGTCTAATGCAAAAAAATCAACATGGTATTTTCTTATTCATCAAGTAATAATTCTTTCACTTAATTTATGGTTCCAATAACTCATACCATGTATTCCTAATATCAATTGATTTATTTGGACTTTGTGGAACCTAGTTGGTTAAGCTTATTCCTCTGTGACCACGGTTCGAACTAATACCAGGTAGTCTGTAAATTTATGAACTGATACTTTCTTAGTGTACTATTTCATTGTTCAATTGCATGATTAATTAGCTGGTATTTTTGTGTGTTTCCTGTTGACATGTTGCTTTATTTTGCTTTCTCATCAACATTTTATCCTGTTCAATTTGGGAAGGCTATAACATTTGAAACTGACCCAAAACAGTGACAGTCCAATTCGCAGAGGGACACCTGAAATGCATATGTATGGGGATGATCAAAGCAAGGCTCAACTGCTGGAAGCACTACGCCACTCTCAGACGCGTGCTCGGGAAGCTGAGAAAGTAGCAAAGCTCGCTCATGTCGAGAAAGAGCACATTGTCAAGCTCATCTTCAGTCAGGCATCACAGCTTTTTGCTTATAAGCAGTGGTTACATCTTCTGCAACTAGAGAACATTTATATCCAGATGAAGAACAACTATTCCCAGTCAATTTCAACTGTCTTACCTTGGGTTCCTCAAAAATCAAGGAAAATGCGAAAGAGCCGGCCGAAATCCAGCCGGGGAAAATGGGCCAAAAAACCCCATTACCGATACAATATTAGCAAATACGCAATTGTTTTTGCTTTAGGATTGGGTCTAGTGGGTGCAGGTTTGTTACTAGGATGGACAGTCGGGTTAATGCTGTCAACCTTATGAAAGATGCAGGTTTTGAACGTTTCCTCCCTTCATGCTTTCTTGGTAGTTCCTGTAGTGTTGTATTTATCAAATATGACAGCGTGGTTGTGTAAATATTCATCATTGTTGGATAGCTTGTAGGCCTTGTGCTCGTTGTTCTTTGAACGAGATCATTATTTATTTCAGTGTCTTGAGGGCTGGCTGATTGTTCTGATAATGCTAGATTTATGCTGCATATGGTGGAGTCCCAAACACGTTTGACGCCGTAACGAAGCATATAGTGGCAAGCTGTGTCTTGTAGATTCTACTAGTGTTGACTTTCATGAAAGATATGAATTAGCGTTTGTCCAGCGTTAATGTAGTGCATGTGATTCTCATGTAACATATGAACTTTATTATTGGTTTGATTTATTTTTATTTTGAAATAGAGAATGAGAATGGGAATTAAAACATCTTTCAAAAATTTTTTACCACTGTAAATATTGATGGATGGACCTAACCAATGTATAATTTGATTAGTGTCTAAAAAATTTCTCGAAAGTTTCCCTGTAAAACCTCTCGTGGTTCCATGAGACTTGTATGGATGGACGTTGCATTGATTTGAGGGATCTTTTGAAAAAAAACTATTTTTCTTGATTAGGGTTTTAAAAAAACCTAATTACTAAAACTAATTGTAAAAATGTCACATCTTATTGTAAAAGGGTAGAATCTCAATTAGTATCAAAAGAAGGGGTAAAATAAAGTGCACTAATTAAAAAAGGGTGCAGGTAAAAGGATCAAATTTGGGGAGCCTAATGAAATATACATGGACTAATGAAACATTTTCAATAATACACCCTTCATTTACAAAAATACATCCGGGTAAATATGAAAATAAAATTAGAGAAAATTAAAAAAAAAAAAAAGGAAAAAGAGCGTGAAACTGCAGAATCCACATCCCGCAAACACTGTAACAAAATACAACTGCAGAATTCATGGGATTGAGATTCTATCATTCAACGCTAATTCAAACTCCCGATTGCAGTATATATAAATGGACTAATTGCATCTCAGAATTTTCAATTCTGAGAATAATTAATCCTGAAGATATCAACGGAAGTGACGAAGCTCCGCTGATTGAGCCCCCTTCGAAACACAAGAGTGCGAACTGCAACCCCACCAGGTATGTTTCAAAATACACAGAAATTACCTCTTTCAAAAAACAGAGGATGATGTTAACTTGATTCTGAGATTATGCCGCCTACCTAGAGGTCATGTATTTAGGGGCTTCGATTGTATTATGCAAAGATTAACTACTGCAGATTGTATCATTATTCTAAAGCTATGCATAATAAGTTGAATCCCATTCATGCAAAGACGGAATGCTTAGTGGAGATGAAACAGGAATTATTATTTTCACCACGAGGAGTGGACTTGGCGAAAGACGGAAACACCCTCGTCATGTCTAATGCAAAAATCGACATGTTTAAAGGATCAATGAGGCTTGCAGTTGACAGATCTGGCCGAGTTGAAGTTACGGAACCTGCTAGTTTCTCGGTGAAAGAAGATGTCAATATGTCACTGATTGAATTCCAGCGGATTGATGTAGTTGTTTGAGGTTGCTCGAACTAATGTTGGTTGCTTCCAACATGTTTTATTTACATGAGTTAAGGTTTTATCAGCTTAGAACTGAATTTGTTTTGGTAAATTTATGCACACTTATGAACTAAAAAAAAAAATTGAATCCCGTTGATAAAACTACCAAAAACTCGTCCTTTCACGTGTGCAGCGGCATTTGCAAACGTGTGGTCTGGTAATTGGGTTGAATGAGTGTTTGCCAATGATGTGTTACTGACTTTGATTGTATCCTGCCTAATTAAGTAGTGCAGATTGTATCCTTATTCTAAAACTATGCTTAATAAGTTGAATCCCATTATTGAGACTACCAAAACCTCATAATTTCGTATGTCCAGTAGCCTTTGGGTTGAACGAGTATTTGCCAATGGTTTTTTACTGACTTGAGTGGATTATAGCTTTAATTTACTGCTATGATTAATAGGTGGAGATTTATTTGTAATCCTATCATGGGAGCATGTTCAATACGTCCAGCTCGGCTTTTGGATTTGTGGTCTGATCATGGTAATGAATGAAATATTCAATCTAAGAATCGCATATTGTATGTAATTATATGTTACAATGACTAAGTAGTGGAGGCCATTCGTAAGTCTATTCTAATTTCATCATCCCATACATTTAAGATAATTTGAAATTGTGTGGTAACAAGTAGGAATGACAATGGGGCGGGTATGCCTTTCCCCGTACCCGATTCAATCTTAAGCTGATACTGGAATCTTAAGTTTAGCCTGAGGATGTTCCGTTGCAAACTTGTACATCTGAACAGCCAAATTCTTCCGAGTAGTAACCGTATCAAACAAGCACCCATTTTCTTTAGCTTGTTGTGATAAATATACTCCGCATACTTGATGATAAATATACCGCAGTCAAACCCTTTAAGAAAGAAAAAAGGGATCAAACCTAGAAGCCAATTGAGAACAAAAAATCATACCAACAAGGTTAAAGAAAAAGTGAAAAACCATAGAGTCTAGAGGCACCACGTATCAGCAATGGAAATAAGGCACCGCTTCAATGTGGAGAACACACAGCCATCCATGTTTACACTGTCGGAGGCTACATTGGGGGATGGCATCAACTCATCGTATCACGCATAGTATCGATATCAGCTACAGTATCACTGAAGAAAAAGAACCTATAATACCAATGTATCATCCCTCGACTCACAGATGAGATGTAACAATAATATCTAAACCGTCTGGATGGGAGGAAGATTATAAAGCAATATAAGACTAAGGACAAGAGTGCCGCACTACCCGGGAAGCGCAACAAAAACCCGAAACAAGGCAACGTAACAGAAAATGGAGACGTATCGGCATAAAAATGTGTAAAATACAAGATCTGACCACTGCCATTAAAATTATTCCATCAGTAAGCAAGAACCTTCCCCTGAACCGTTGCAACTTACCAACTGTACTTTCCTGAAGGCTCCTCTGTCATCCACACAAGAATGTGTAAAATACAAGATCTGCCCACTGCCATTAAAACTATTCCATCTAAAACCAAGAATCATATTATATTGATTTCAAATAGAAAGAGAAAAAAAAAAAAAAAACTTCCCTAGCAGCAACAATGGGCTGATGAAAATAAGAAATTCAAGCAAATCTCAAACAAAATAAATTGACTATTAATTTAGAATTACATATCAGAACATTAATCTAAAAAATGGGAATACAACACCACCCAAGACAACCCATAAGAAACATACGCATAATAAGCAGCCAGGAAACTTACAGTCATTGATTCAGGTATAGGTATCGTAATCTTAGTGACGACGTGCTTCTTCCTACCCTTGAATGCATTTTTCCTCGAATTGGACCGCTGATTACGCTTCTTAGAACTGCTTCTGGTATGATATCTCCTTCCACCCCGGCGTGATACCATCGCCGAGACACTAACTGCGTTAAATCACCAAAAAAAAAAAAAACTTCACCAAATAGACACCTGCCAAGGAGGAGACCACCTATAGCACCAAGCTCCTACACACATAGCAAACACCCCACCGTTGAGAAGAAATTACCAACCAAGAGAAAGAAAGGATAGAAAGAAGGCAAGGAAAAATAACCCTCTGTATGCCCCTTTCACACCCGTAACCAAATATTAAAATAAAATAATAATTTAATAAAGTGATTGAATTAAGTTACGTAAATGTATATGTTATGATAAGAATATATATTAAAAATTCAAAAGTACAAGAGACTAATCTTTAATAGATTTCTCCCGTCAAAATAAATAAATAAATATTCCAATTAGATTACAACAAAGATTACCAAATATTAAAATAAAATAATAATTTAATAAAGAGATTGAATTAAGTTACGTAAATGTATATGTTAGGATAAGAATATAAATTTAAAATTCGAAAGTGCGGGAGTCTAATCTTTAATAGATTCCAATTAGATTACAACAAATATTACGTTTAATAACTAGAAATAATAAAAAAAACCCATAAAAATAATAATTAATTAAATGGAAAAATGTTAGTGTAAACATGAGAATGAGAGGTGTAAATCTGAAAAAAAAGACAACAATATGTACATGTGAAACCCTACTTAAAAAAACAGTATGAGGCCTAATTTCCTCATAAAAAAAGTGTTTATTCTCTAATTTCCTCTTGATGGGGATGATTTGAAATACCGTGCACAGATATTTTCCTTAAAAGCAAAAATAGAATTCAATTGGGCGTTTATTTACTTTAAAGGACAAGAAGGTCCAGCCCGTTTATCGGCCCTCGATACCCACCCTAGATTGAAAAATAAGCCCAAATTTCTAAGCCCAGACAGAAAAATACTAGTACTAGAAAGGAAAAAAATGGGTTGGCGGAAGAGAGAGAGCAAAGAAAAATAATCAGAAAATATGGCTGTGATGGAGAAGCTGAAAATGTTTGTGGTTCAAGAGCCCGTTGTCGCTGCCTCTTGCCTTATCGCTGGTGTTGGTTAGTATAAATAATCTGTTAATGCTTCTGAAATTAGATTTTATTGAGATGAATTTGGATCTCTGAATCATGATTTGCGAAAAATAAAGTTAAATATGAAGTGAGATTTATCTGCCTTTTCTGTTGAGGCGCTACCTCAATTCTCCAATTTTTGCTGAAAATCTTGCATATGTTAAGCATGTTTCGTCATTGCTCTGTCTTAATTCTTAAGGCTAATTTGCATAAAGGTGTCCAGTGTCCTTTTTTTTAAAGTCTTAAGCTTTTGTACTCTAGAGATCGATGAAACTGAGCAAAATTAATGTCTTTTAGATTGTTAGGTAGAGAACTTGTGCAAAATATGAAATTTTCCCGGCATATGGTAGCTATGAAAAGACTGAAATTTAAACAAATATTATCTCTCCCCTGGTTTGGGTCTGAAAAATTTACAATTTTGATTCATCGCCATCTAGTAATTTCTATGATTTGTTAGGTTAAAATACATGGAGAGTGCTGTCCTTATTTATTTAGTGCAATGGAGACTTCTTCAATGGATCATATCTTGCTTGTCCATAGACAGAATGTTCTTGAGAATGGATTTCTATTTGGTGGAGGTCAAATATATTTGTCTTACCTCGTTTGCAATTGCAACAATTGCAGGGCTCTTCCTGCCAGCAGTTGTCAGACCTATTCTAGATTCTTTTGAAACAGGCAAGCAAGCAAAACAGCCTGCTTTGAGTGATGTAAGTGATCTATTGCATTATGACTACATATACAGAACCCCTCCATTCAGTTTCCTTTTTGTGTTACCCCCTCTAGAGTGAGTAAATTATACTAAAGAAACGAAAGAATTGAATATGGGCTAGGACTTGATTGTCTTGGAGAAATATTAAACTAGAGGTTCCTCTACCATAGTGTTAAATCATAAGAAGTAGAAAGAATTATATTTTGAAGCAGCCAATTTATAAAGGTTACTAGTGTACTGGACGTGCGTTGCACGTAAGTTGGCCGTGATTAGATTTAGAATGTGACTATTGCAATTAAATATAAAACAGCATGAACACCATCATCATTATTATTATTATTTGAAAGGAGATGAATATTATTAACTTGAAAGATTGCATGAATTGGTAGTAGTCAAACAAATTGGAAACTTAAAACAAAATCATATAAGAACTAATCATTAGCATTGCCTAGCTAGGCATTAGCATATTAACACTATAGAACATAGTAAACAGGCAAGAGGCCGAGGCATCAAGAAAAGTTTTCAATTGAGTGAGTTGAGTCCATTGAGAGTTGTCTGAAAATTTTCAAAGTTTAACCAAGTACATTTCCATGTATATTTCCCTTCTTTGACGTGGTTTAATAGTTTCATC
This sequence comes from Nyctanthes arbor-tristis, assembly GCA_963692815.1. Taxonomy (NCBI): domain Eukaryota; kingdom Viridiplantae; phylum Streptophyta; class Magnoliopsida; order Lamiales; family Oleaceae; genus Nyctanthes; species Nyctanthes arbor-tristis. The sequence continues at coordinate 10,280 of CAVNYN010204875.1, forward strand.
TCTTGAAACAACTCTTGTAAATTATTGAAAATTGTTGAGGCTTAAAGCGTAACGTTGCAATAGCAAGTAAAAGCCTAAAACTGATCCCAAATGAAAGATAAGTAATTTCAAGAAGAGTAGAGGACAAAGTGCAACGATATAATGAAATCTTCAAATATTTACATATGGAAGAAAAATTTTTCTACATATAACAGATGCCCAGCATCCAGACCTTGTATTACCACCTGCACAGTGTCCACATTACTATAAATGAGAAGGTTGCAGTGAATGAAACATAAATAGACAACAAACAAATAATTCATGGAAAAATCAAACCATAAATGCTATCAATAACTATGTTATTGTTAATTGTTAAAATCATAAGCTACAAAAATCCAGTGTACCATCACTCGAAAGAAACAACTTAAACAACTTCCAATCAAACACCACCAAAAAAAAAAAAAGTGTGGTCCAATGAGAAAAATTTTGAAAACTTTGAACACTTAAAAGGATAAAGTCATTGACATAGAGCGATCAAGTTTTTTTATCACTAAAAAATATAGAAATTTTATTTTGCTTAACGCCTGCGTAGATATGTGTTAAATATATAAGTTATAAGCACTCTCACACTTGTAGCTTGGATGTGTGCCACGTATAACACGCAGGCATAATAGCATTTCTGCGTGAGCAAAATAAAATTTCTTCTCAAATATATAATCATAACCTTTAAACATCAATATTTGGTCTTCTTACTAATTAATACTCAAATTTATCCTTAGTAATTGAGAAAAACAAACAAAAAATTACTCCTAAATAGGACACATATAGTAAATCATGTAACTAAATCTACCTCACATGTCAAACTCTTAATTTAAAACCCAAAAATTCCAAGAAAAGGACATGCAATGACACAAACCTCTCCATGTATGCAGCTAATGGAGAATATTTTAGCATTTAAAAACTACAATTGTATGCTAAAATATTATTCAAATCCAAATATCAAATATCCACCCTCCGATAATGAAAATGAAAATAAGTTATTATAATACATAAGTTATATGACAATAATTTATCTGGGTCTAAATATTTAACTTTCTCCTTTGATTTCCATTAATCAAAGCAACATTCCACAATTACAACTCTTGATAACCAAACAAGTAAACTTTTATGTCACCAATCTAGTAAAAGTTGGTCATTAACTAACCTAAACATCTAGTAAAAGTTAGCCCATAACAAAACTAAACATAAATAAAAAAAAACTCAAATTTCATAAATAGTCCGAAATTCTCTATTTAAGAACGTAGTATAGAAACCTTGACACCAATAATAATTTCAACAATGCCAAGAAAGAAAGAAAACTGGAAGTTAGTAAATTCCTAAATCAAACCCAAAACCCATATGTTAGCAATATTTCAAAGTTAAAGAGGATGGAAAAGATGGACAAGAATTCATCTGAGAACACAAAAAAGCTGAAAAAGTTTGCCAATCCTATGAATGTAGACAGAAAAATTAGATTACAAGAAATAAAAAAAAAATATAAAAATAAAAAAGGAACAGATCACAACATGAGAGCAAGAGTTGTGGGCTTAGATTGCAAGTATAAGCGGTGGTGGCGTCTGTAAAGACGTTTGCTGAATAATTTGGTTCAAAGAGAAAGTGAAAGTCCGTAAAGAACACAAAAAATAATAATAATAATAATTATTATAATAAAATAAATAAATAAATAAATAAATTAGATTACAAGAAATTGAAAGGGGGAAAAAAAGGTGAATAGATCTCAACCTGGAGCAAGAGTTGTGGATCAACGGCAGCATCAATGGACGGTTCTGAAACAATTTAGTTACATTTTCTTCGAAGAGAAAGGAAAAGCTGATAGAATAGAATGTGGGTAGAGTGAATTTGTGGCAAACATAAGAAGAGTGAATTTGTGGCCAGTAACCAATAAGACGAGGAGGGTAATTTTGAAAAATAGAAAAATATCGGCCAATTGAATGGACAATGCCAATTGAAATAAGGCTCTCATATATATTTTAGGAAAGTGTGAAATCAAAGAAACTCACAAGTTGTGGCTTTTCATTTTATCCATTAGAAAAGGAAAATATATAAATTCAGAATGAATTGGATTAAAATATAATTACATTAGAATAAGTTGAAAAATAAGAAATTAGGGCATTAAAGATTGAACCTGAAAAACAGACTGAATATATAGTGACGGGAAACACAACTACGAAGCGGAATGCAACTATGAAGAAAACATGAAGAAAACACAAAGCGGAACACAACTATGAAGAAAACATGGTGAAGGTGGACCACTTATTAGAAGCCAAAGAGTTCTCTACTCGTTCACCTTATCGAACAATATATACCCAGAATCTAGCTGAATAACATATAACTCCTAAGTACTTGCATTATAAAACCATCTTGAAACCTAGTTATTAGCTAAAACTACTGCGATAACTTCTCTATTGTATCTTTAGTTTGATGATATATCAACCTATTTTACTCAACCGGTATTAAATTACATTTTATGTGGTGCTATAACACATGCTTCTAATGTTCTATCATCACTAAGTAAACAAAAGGGAGCTTGTAAAAGAGAGACGCTATAACTCAATAACGACATTGTTTGTACTCACCTTCTCATGCAAGAACTTCATTTCCTTTTCTACTTTCTTTAGGAATAGTAAGTTACAAAGCTGAAAATTTCCTTTCATCGTGAGTGCAATGTGGTCTATGTTCCAACTCTAGTGAATTCAATGATTTAAAAGGAATTTAGCCTCTCACATTGTAAATGGTAATTGGCAACGCAAGAAGCAAATATTTCTATTGAGCTTGAAGCCGATGTGACACAAGAAGCAAAATTTTTATTGAACTTGAAGCCTAATCACTTATGTTCCTCCTATTCAATTGTCACATGAGTGGAATGATGGAATCTAGTAAGATAAGATCTCAATCATAGTGCTCCTTAGCAAGAATATTTTGCAATAAGTTGGGATAATTTTGTCAACAGGTTTTTAGACAACAAACAAAGAAAAAAAAGTTCCAGATAAAGAATTTAGATTGAAAATTTCAAGAATTGCCTACCAGTTCTATGGCCAAAAGATAAAGGAAAAGGGGAGTACCAAATTCAAGCTCTAGTTAAACAATTATCCATCCATCATATAATCAAACTACAAGTAAAACGTTGTTTGAATAGTTCAAGGTATGAAGTGCGTTCTACCCCATAAGGAAAGCCAATATATTGACTATTTTCTCTGCCTTTGTGCTCCTCTACTGTAAACTTTTTTTATTAACTTTAACCTTTGCATATTATACAATAAAAAGAAAAAAGAAATAAAAAAACAAAGATTAGTCAAAATGCAGCCAAAAAAAAAAAAGTTTTATACTCATTTTCTGAAAATACAAATATTAACTAAAACGCCTACAAGAATGGAGTCCACATACATAGGAAAACTTAGATATAGCAGGAGAAGCAATTGAAATTGCAAACAATCAAATTTTTTCATGACTCAAAAACAAAATCATACCTTCAAACATCAATAGCAGGACATACGCTTATAATAAATCCTAAAATATACTTAGCAACCGAGAAAAAGAACAAGAAATCGAAAAAAGGGGTTGTGGCCCGGCTTAAATCGGCGGCAGCAGAGGCATAAGGTTCTCAAATGACTGTTGCTGATCAATTTGCTGAAAAGTTGAAGCTTTTGGGTTCTGGTTTCTGAGAGGGGGTCTAGAATCTCCAACAATAGCAAAGGACGGGTCACGGAGAAAGAAAATGGAAGAATCAGTACAGTTTGTTGAAATGTTGATTAGGGCTTGCGTTTTGAATCTTCTGATGATTGTAAAGAGAGCTAGAAGGTAGAATGAATTAAATGGGTAAGAGCGTGCTGTCAAATTGCAGCCAAAAGTGAACAGGATACGAGGGTAAATTTGGAATTGGAAAAAATGTCGTCCTATGATACTTTGTGCTTCAAATGTTATACACAAATTGTATCATATTTGCTAAGCATTCATATTTGGAATTCCGATTAAGAAGGCATCTGAGTTTACAGAAGCTTCTTCCATTTTACGTCATGCATCTTCAGTGACCTACTAACTAAATTACAAAATTGTCTCCCATATCCTAAGTCCTGCGTCTATATTTCTTAAGTTCCACTGTGATATCTAAAGAAAGATCTGGGACATGCTTCTTGGTAGCTTATTGACAGCGTTGAGCAGAAGCTCATAACCTGCGAAAGTCAGCTGAATTCTCTATCTTGATCCCACCTTTTTTATAGCTACTAGTAGACTGCTCCAATGCGGTGGAATTCAACCCTAAGATTGAAAGAGAAGCATGTGATTCTGAAGAATGGATTTTTGGAGATGGATTACTTTAACCCTTGACCCATCATCTAGCTGTCTACTACATTTCACATGAACAGGTTTTGCATGTTGTTTGGGTATTAAGAGTATGTATTATTGAAGTAGCTCCGACAATTCAAAGTCTAGTTAGGAAATTTTCTTGTGCGAGTGGTTAGTATTTGAACAAGAATGTTAGTATTCTCCAAATTAGCTGAAACTATAAAATACAACTACTACTAATCCAATTTTTCATGATATTCTTGTCACTATGTATTACAGTGGAGTAGCTTTCTTCTTTTTGATGCCATGAGAAAAGACTTTTCCTTGTACTGTTGTTTAGAGTGGCTGCTACTATTGCAGGTGGTTGCTGGCATGACGGGTAAGAAATAGGGCTGATTTGGTATGATAGATAACTCCAGAGGTCTTTCTACTACTCTTTTACCCTTTTAATTCCATTGCAATGAGGGACAGAATAAATTACTAAGTTTCATTTGAATTTTTTAGCTTGGGAGAGCTAGGCAGTGATCTGAGCATGTAAAGACACAATCTGTTTTATGCTACTCTTGATCGTGAATATCATGCTTTCATTTTAATCTATGTTTCCGTTTTTACTTTGTTAATTGTTTTTGCTTCTTTAAGTTTTTGGTTGTGCATTTCTGTAGACTCATATATGACCAAAATCGTAACTTGTAAGCGGTTATACGTGAGAGTATATGCACAGAAGTTGATAATATGATTGGCCATTTGATTTTCAACAGAAGTGAAGTGAAGCACAACATGGTTGTAGAAATTATAAAAAGAAGAATAGCATTTACCGGTATTGTATTTAGCTGCAGCTTTTTCTACTGGAACTATATACAAGAGCTGAAAGAAGGAAAATATTTTAGTAGATTAAGAAGTTCAAAAAGATCTGAGTTTTTAATGTACAATGTGTGAAGCCCGTATGAAAGATATCATTTTCCTCCCAAAGTTTCCAAGTTAAAAAGACGTGTATGGTAATATTCTTTCGACTTCTCATTCATGATAATATGATTTACACTATCTTATGTTATAAGGTTTAAAAACTTAAACTCACTCCACACTGCATTATTTATATGGTTTACGGTGCAAATGACAATATTGGTTTATAATAACGCGATTTACACTATCTTATTTTATTGGGTTTAAAAATTTAAACTCACTCCACCATTGCATTATTTATGGTTTACAGTGCAATCTTCTAGTTGGTTGAACATGGATGTAGAGGTCACACTTAGGTCGGAACTTAGGGAAGCTCTTCTTTCCTTGCTTTTCTATTCTTCCATTGAATAACTTGCTTCAGACCTTCATATGCGACTGCCTGTAAGCAGAAAGTATAAAACATATCCGTTACATGAACATTGATATATCTTGTATATGGAGGAGGTAAATGTGCAGTGTACTGCACCCTCTACCTGGAGCCGGTATCTCTGTGGATAGATGAGGTAAAGGTGCGGTCTCTACCTGGAGGTGTTAAAATGTGTTCAGCTATATGTGAGCTGACCGCGTTGGGAACGAGCTTCACTAGACAAATAATTTTAACCCCGTATGCAGAAACGCATGGCTGGTAAAATCATGACTGGGTGCAAGACGTGCCACCGGAAAAACGAAATCAAAGAATGTTTTAAGAGATGAGTGGTATGGAGAAACTTACCAACAGGTGAGACCTAGTTTGTGGGAGGCTTGAAAATCCTTTTCCACTTCTCATTTGGCCAAATTTCGCATTTGTATTAGCATTCTTATCACTGTCGCAGCTGCTGGAGGGTGAATCTCCAGAACCACCCCCATCAACTTCTTTTCTTCCAACCTTCCATACAGGAGACTTTGGACCCCAAGAACCAAGGAGAACTCTCACTTTCTGCCATTTCTTGCCTGGAACCTCATCACCCAGCTCTCCTCTTCCAGGACTCGTATTGAAAAATCTGAATGAAGAAAACTTGGGCCTTGCTACACGGGGTCCCTCGATACTGGGAGAGCAGGAAGGTGGTCTAGTAAATTTGGTGGTGTCAGATTCAATTAACAGTCTAGGAGGAGGGTCTAAGCATTTGGGTTCCGTTGGTAAGATAATGAGGGCAGTGCAGGGTCTGGGCTTGCCTGGCTTCTCCTCCCACTGAAATGGCACTGAAACTGGAGGCCGCAGTGGTGGCGTTTCAGTTCCGGAACGCTCAGGTAAATCCGTGACCTGTAGATGTCGAAGCTTATGTGTGACACTTGATTTTTCTTTACCGCCTGAGCCCATGAAGTGTTTGTGCATATGTGAGAGAGAGAGAGAGAGAGAGAGAGAGAGAGAGAGAGAGAGGGTTGATTTTACAGGTGGGGAAAGAATAGGATGAGGCAGGGTATTTGTAATGGACACAGGAGAAAAAGGCAGGCACATTTATCACAAGAGTATTCACTTATTGTTTTCTAGCTAATCTATTATGCGAGCGTGATTATTCAAGGATTTAAGCTCACCTAAACATGATCTTAGTCCATTAAAGCTACAAAAAAAGCTAGTTAAAAAATTCTCTTTGAACGTTTTTAAGCTCAACTAAACACACTTGGGAGTAGAGATGCAAGAGATGATAACCTTCAACTACTCTATGAAGAATTGATATTAGGAGTACAACTGAGTCCAAAGTACTGTTGAATCATTGAAATCTCTTTATTTTTTTTTTCTCTCTCTCTCTCTCTGTATGGATGCTTTTATTTTCTTTTCTTCTATCTCCCCCCCCCCCCACCCCCCAAAAAAAAAAAATCTGCACTTGAAGCATTGTGGAGTAGAGTTGAGATGTTTCGCTTAATGGATTTTGGACCTGACTCCTGAAAACAGAAAATGCAGTTGGAGTCCCCAGATCTTTAGCATCTGCTTGCCCCATTGGTCCCATTCAAAACTTTGCAAATGTGATCCGTTATAAATGGATATATAAATGTCGGTCTTTATTAACCGATTATATTTGTATCATCAAAACAAACTACCCCCCCATAACGTCACCTGCCGTGTAGAATAAATTACTCTATTTTGATCCTCATAAAAGTCAGAAAAATTAGATCATTTTCACCTAGAAAGTTAACAAGTCAAAATTATACAGATGGCAAGGCTAGAAAGCTCAACTTGCATTTACCCTTAAAAGGGTAAAACGACCAAGGCGGGACCTAAGCAAAATCACTCTAGAGAGGCTAGTAAAAGAATAGTTGACCCCTATTTAAAAAAAAAAAAAAAAGAACAAATAGTTGACAAAACTAATTGGCATATGACTCATGTCATTATTATTAATTTAAAAGTGATATGATGTATTAAAAAATAAATAAAATTTTATAGAGGGATTACCATTGATTTAAATCAATCTAATATCATGAGCATCTTGCATGCACTCCAATCTTATGTGGAGGAGGGATAGTGAGACATTAAAAGAAAAAGGTGAGTAACATTTTCTTCTCTTTTATTTTTATTTAGTTTTTCTCTTTTTCCATAGTTTGTCACATTCCTTCCAAAATCACGTGCTAGCTTACATCTTCCACTTTAATTTAATTTTATTTTCTTCTTTTATCATTAACTTTGAATTTCTCCATCTCCTCTATTCTTTTATAAGTTATTTGCTTTTATTTTTCAATAAAAATAATAATTTTCATTTTTTTTTTTTAATCTTCTCACCAGATCATTTCACAGTCTATTGAACCAAGTTGCTCGCAAGGATGACTCCCCTACTTTACATGTTTGTCAGACTAATAAATCAAAACTTTATTTTACATTTTTTGTCTTCTTCCGTAAAGTTATATCCCACTAATGAACTTTCATAATTAACTATCATTGCCAAATAGTTTTCAATATGATTGCTCTCTGGAGAACGTGTACTAAATTTTATATACTAGACTTGTCTCTTTTTTTTTCCCCTCAAAGAACATTGTAATTGACATACATTTTTTTTTCCTTTTGATACGAAGGGGGAATAGGGGAGGAGAGGGAAATTTGAGAAGCGGTAGGTGTGATTTAGATACGAGACCTTCTGTCTAAGAGTTGAATATCTAATTATTGAGAGACAATTCGAACCATGTTTTTATGTACTTTTTTACCCCTAAAGCGCACATTCAAAATTTTGTAATATTTATCAAAAGTCCCTAAATGGATTGTATCTTTACTTTTAAGGACCAAAATCCAACCGCTTTCTTTAGGCCGGCCCGCTAGATTGTACAGCTTTGAATCCGCTTCTCCGTGTGGACCTAATAGCTCCTATTATGATGAGTGCCGGAGAAATTTGACGCAAATAGCACTAAATGGAGCCAAAAGATTCTTCTAGCAATATAGTGTGCAATTTTGATCTAGAGACACTGAGTATCTCTATTATGGAGACATCATATATATGTGGCGCATTCCCATTCACTAATTTCATAGACCCACATGAGGGATTATGAAAATTAGTGGAGGAAAATGCTTCATGTACACGTGGTGTTGCCGTAGCATACCTAAATTTCTACATAGAAAAGTCTACTTGTACAAAATTATTTATACAAAATGATGTGAAATATCATGATAGCTGACTTTAAGTGATGTTCGAGAAAATAGAATGTTAGCAAGTGTAATTGTGCAAGTTTTTTATGTTAGTGTACCACGACTTTTTCTACTTTAGTACATGTTCAGCAAGAGTATCTTCAATGCACAATTTCTTCACATTGTACACTTGAAGAGTGAGATACAAAAAGTTTGATGAGTCCCATGTCTCTCTTTTTTTTTTCTTTCTTTTTTTTTCTTTTTTTAATTCTCACTTTTCTCATACATCTAGTCTCTAGACATATTTTTATATATCTTATACTATTTTATTATTTTTTTGAATTTATTTCCTTCTCTCTTCTTTTTCACCTCTCCCACTCTTTTTTTCCGACACTTCTTTCCATTTCTTTTCAATTAAAATAATCATCTTTTATATCTCTCCCATCTAGGTCATCAAGTATATAAACTTCGCATTGAAGATGCTCTAATAATCAAGTATTTACTTTTATGACGTCTCAAGTTACAATGCTTCTTTTGTTTTCAGCTCTCCGTTTTCTTTTCGTCTTCTTTTCTTTATCTTTTCTTGATATATAACAACAATAGAATATATAGATGATAGTCCGCCCTTACAAAAGTGAAAAGTAGAAAATATGAAGATATCGAAAAATTCTCAATCAAAGATGTAAAGCGTTGGACAACACTTGATTGAAATATTCTTTTCTTGGGTTCAACTTATTCTAGATCATGCCAGATTAGAAAGAGTTACAGTACTGATTCCATTTTTAGACAAGACAGAAAAGGAAATTCAAACAAAAAAAGTGAAAATGATACAAACATTACCTTGCCATTATAAGAAAAGCACGTCATACATTTTACAGACTGAAAAGGAAAGGTTGTCAACCAAACAAAAACCACAAACTCAGCAAGCAAAGTATATGTAGTACTTACAACCTTCTGATCTTCATAAGATTATTCACTTCTTTGGCTACTGTTATCTATTCTGGAAAGCTCCTAAGAAACTGAACAAATTCTATGCTTCAGATTTTGGCTCTGAATCTAAGCTTCCAATAATGCCTTCACCTTCTAGAGACGACGAAGGAATTTTGCATGTCGGATTCATCTTCTTCACTTCCTCACTAGAATAGATGCATATTTTCCTGACCATCTTACAAAATTCCCTATAAATTATTAAACAAGAAAATATATTGTAAGTTTTAGCGATCATCTGATGAAAACTAAAACACTGAGAAGTCAAGAGCTTCAAGAACTCACAGCCATGGATCATCTCCTACAAGCATCATGTCCCCATCATCGTCGGTGTAAACTACTTCCCATTTGCTTCGAGGACGAAGTTCTCCCTTAATCTCAAACATTTCTTCCAGCTCATTAATGAGGTCATCATAACCCGTCAACGAAGTCAAGTCAACAGCTCGTCCAACGGCAACTCCTTGCATTTGCACCTAAAAGTAATTCAAATGCTTATTTTTTAGTAACTAATTCTTACATGATAAGTTCGGAATTTTGTCTAATGAAGTGAACTCACCTTAATACGAGTTCTTGAAGAAAAACTCTCCTGGCTTTGTGCATCCCTGAATTGCCCCTCAAGTTGAATACAGTGCTTTTCTTTTGATGGCTTCAATTGGTCAAGATTTTGCTGCCTTTCGGCTTCTGATCTGTTACTTTGAGGTTGGAAATCAATGTTTGGACACAACACAGCCTTCTCTGCTGGAGGGACATTATTTGACTTGTTCCTCAAATCAATACCAAATAATAGGCAAACTGAAGAATTCTCAAATCTTTTACTGCTTTCAATTTGATCAAGGAAATGTTCGCTTGCCCTTGACAAGACAGGAGAAATATAATCAGAGAGAACAGGTTGTGCTGGCACATTTTGGTTATCACCAGTAGATTCTTGAAAAAGGTTTAGAGAACCATTCAAAGGCGTAGTAGGCGGCCGCATGCCACCAGAGATGGATCTAGAACCAGAGAAGCCACTGGTGTTGAGAACGCTGCTATTCAGTTCTTTCTCCTTTGGAGGCTGGAATACTTGGTTTCCGTTGGTTTGGACTTCAAGGGCAGTTCCAAAGTGGTTTAATTCAATGGACGAGGTTGATCCTGCATATCAGATGATGGCCTTAGTTTCATATTATATGCTCGTATTAATGCCTGTTTGAATCTCTTTATTGAAATTGAATTATAATGAGAAATTATAATGAGGTGAAATGAGTGGTGTAGATTTAATAAAAGTTTGAAATTTATGGTTATAAGTGAGCATTTGTCAAATCAGTGATAGGTGGGATTATAATGTGTTTTCATAAAGAGAATCAAACACCTCTCTTCCAAGATTCACTAAAATAAAATATCCACAAAGATGAGTAGACATAGCTCTCAAACAGATGGAAACCACTACAGAAGTCGGTGCTTCTGTTTGCATTTCTATTTTTGGTTTTGTTCTTTATGGTTCTCCTGATTTGGATTAGGACATAATCCGTACAATGTTGAAGCAAAAAATCATCATTGCTATTTCACTTCAAAGATGTCAAGGCAAAAAAATAACTATACCAGCAAGTGGCAACTCAAGAGGCCGAGGTCTTTTCATTTTTGTTGCTGGTTGTGCAACATCAGCAGGAGCAGAAGCTACAAAAGGCTCTATCTCCCAAGGAGAAACCCTCTCTGGCCGCTGCACATTTGCTGGCTCATCCCATTGAATCTAAAAGAGAAATAATTTGGTAAAAAAAATTTAGTATAATGAAAAACTAAACAAGAAAGTACCTTCAATGACCGCCATTCAGAGTCTGTCCACTGGAGGGAGACATCTCCAATGCCAACGACGGTGCCTACAAACCTGGAAAAGAACACACAAATTAAATTAACAATCCAATTTTTTAAGTCTTAAAGTATTACAATGACACATGGAAAAGTTAATGAATAAGGAACCTTCTCTCAGGAGAATCTTCTTCTTCAGATCTCATCTTTATCTTCATACCCACTGAAGGTCCATGACGTTTAGCCTCTAAATATTTGTTATATCGAATAATAAATTGGCCAGTCCTGATCAACCATACAGCACAAGAAACACAAAGTTTTAAAAATTACACACAGAGAGAGAGAGAGAGAGAGAGAGAGATGTACCTTGGTTTGCAGTATACCACAAATAGAGTCTGTGTTGTAATAGCATGGGAAGCGGTGGCAAGCACTCCGAGATGCATGCTTTGGCTGGAAATGACAGAAGGTGGCATATAGCTCTGCTGTTGAGTAAGACGTCGAACTCCAACACGCAATTCCCCGTTGTCAGCCCTGCAATACATACAGTGATGCCAATTGAATTACTAAAGGCCATGACACATAGGTAGCAAATAAAACACATGTGATGGCCAGAACAGAGAAGTACCTTAAGAAAACAATGGCATCACCAGCAACTAATCTCTTGGAGGTGACAAATGTACTCCATCCAGTTGTAAGTAAGTGTCTCCGAGGTTGACCTGATTGTGTGCAATTGCAGTCCACATAAGGGTAGTATTATGGATTATTTAGTTTAATGTAATTTGGTTGAGAGGACTCGATAGTACTCAACATTGTGAAGGAAGAAAAAGAAGCTATAATTTTGTTCATCATACTACTCAGTCAGTAACATAAAGGAAAATGCACTTATTACCTCTAAATATATGCTTAAATCGCCACTCGTATCCATGAAGATCTTTAGCAACCAAATCCTGGGTTGGAATCGCTTGACTCATATCCTTAGGGATCAGGAATGAATGGCATTGCATGTGTCAGAAAATTTAGCACACTTGATAATATGAACTTTATATATGATACATAAAAGCACTGGTAGAAGAAACTGGAAAAAACAAATAACCTTAAATTTCAGTTATTGTTTGTATATGAACCGCATAAATGAGAAATTTGCAGCTCATGATTTCATGGCCGATTTACCTCTGAATAAGGCTAGACAACCTCCGTATATCTATTTGCAACGTGAATTATGCGGATGAGGTATTTGATAAATCAAGCTAGATGTTATCATTATTTTCCTGGATATAATACTTTTCTCTATGCTCAATGGTAAAAATAACAAAAGCATCATAAGTAATTACCAGTGGTGGCAGGCACTCTGTTGCATGCTTCCGAAGAACAGAAAAACCTCCATGAGTGCTGGTATCAGAAGCTGTCAAAATCTTACAGAAAGAGTGGACATTCAGCTTTGGTGGTTCAGGAGGGGATGGATCGGGACTGCTAGGCTCAGTGTGCTATAACATAAGATTCACATACATTAATTAATACAATAACGTTCATCCCAACATAACTGCAGAACAAGTATAACAATATCTGTACTATATTTTCTGGCAACTATCTCTATTTTCATGCTTCATCAACTCAAAATCAGAACATGCCTTCTTGTTACGAGGAGGACTGACATAAATGTAAGTGCTAATAATAAGGCAATCTGCTTACATCTGGTTCGGGGTGTAAGGTTATATGAGCATAAACTTCGTCCGTATCTCGTTCAGCCTATCATTAGAACAAAAGAACAATAATACTAACACAAAAAACCAGAAACTTCTGTTTCCAAAGTAAGCAAGGAGAAGAAGAACTAGAAATCAGAAGAACAATAAGATACCATTAAACGAACATGATAAACACGGCAAAGGATCTTTGATGGAAGATTGAGACGAGGAGTTTGTTGATTCAGCCCCTGGTTGGTCGAGGCCTCTAACTGCAAAATCGCAATATGCCAAGATCAAAATGCAAATAGAAAAATACGAAATTTTTTCTAAGGAGAGACGAGAATCGCCTACCTGTTCCAAGTGACCCTGCGGAAAGTAATATACTCTCTCTCCATCACAAGGTACGTTCATTAAAGGTCCTGCACATGCCTTCCATAGTTCCCTGTACAGATCATCATTTTGTACACCTACCAAAAAACAAAGAACAGAGGACCATAAACTACTTATTTGGGTTAAAAGTGCTAATTTTTGCCCAGAAAACTAAAAGGGTACTAGTGACACAATAAACTGTTAAAATTACAAGAACAAATTGTTCTGAATCATTTAAATTTTGCATTCTCTGCATCTCAGGTTCCAAAACAACCAAATACAATACAGAGATCTCTGGAGTGATATCCCAACAAAAGAATTTGATTCTTCACCAGCAGATTTCTTTAATGAACAGATTTTGAAAAGCTAAAACTTGAGTACAGTGAAAAGAAAAATAAAAGGAAATTCAATGGGAGAAGGAAAAAGAAAAGTCCAGTCCAGTGTGATGAGAAACATCAGTAGAAAATTGTTAAATTCTGAACCTCAGATATATCAGCAACCCAAAAATTACATAAAAATGTTAACTTTCTGAAGTTTTTGTAGAGTCTAAACAGAAAATTAAACCAGAAATCAAAAGCCCACAAAAGAAAAATATAAATCATCACCTGTTTCTTGAGTGCCTCCTCCTCTCGTGACGCCATCAGCATGAGCCATTCAAAGCTCGCAGAAGAAAGAAAGAAAGAAAGAAAGAGACAGGGGGGAAAAGTTTTTGTGGGTACTAAATACTAATAGATATTTGGTAATAAATCCTAGGAAGAAAAGAAAAAAAAGGAAAAGGAAAAGCTTGAATCTTGAAGAAGAAAGAAACGATCCTCTCACGTAGTTCAACCTACCTCATTTAACATCAGCATCAATAATCCAAACAAAACCCACCCGTTATTATCCATAATTTCTCATTCACAAACAAAATCACTTAATCGACACCGTTTTCATGCGTCTCTCTAAAAACTCTCAGTTTCTTTCTCTGTCTATATTTATATATGTAGATAAATGTGCATGTACAGGTGATGAGAGAGAGAGAGAGCCCTTTAATTTGTGTAACAGCATTCAAGAGTGTAGTATTACAATCTGGTGTGTAATGGATGGAAAAAAGATGCCCTTTTCAGCTGAAATTCCCACTTTTTCAGTTACAAAACCGCCCTATGTTTTTGTTTTTTGTTTCTTCACTCACCAAAACCACCTCTCTTCTTCAAATCCTTCTCTCTTTCAGCTCCCCTGAACCACATCAAACGTTAATTATATCCCCAAAACCGCTCTCCGCTCTCTCTCTCTCTCTCTCTCTCTCTCTCTCACAGACTCTCACACACTCTCTCTATCTCTCTGTGCATACATAAGACATGTTTTTCCGTCTTCTCTCAAACAGAGGTTGAGAATATGTATGTTTCTCGTTTTACAATTGTACACCGATTTTGGTCTTTGTTTACCATTATTATAAAATTTGTGCGTGAATAATTTGTAGTACGATACTACGATGAATGGCAGATATTGGGTGTCACTAGCTTGGATGCGTTATTATTGTAAAAGTGGGATGACAAAAAACTTTTTCCATTTTATTCAATTCAATTCCATATTCTTACTTTTTTTATCTTTTTTATTTTTTTTGAAAGTACAAATACATATAAAATTACGCTCAAATGAAATCTAATACAAAGTAAATAAACAATTCAATAGTAATATTGAAAAAAAAAACCCACACAACTCAAGGTTGGTGAGAATTTAAATTATATATAAGGGCACAATAAAATAGACGAAAATTCAAGGATTTTTTTTTTCTTTTTCCTTTTATTTGATTTGGAAGTTAAATTATTATAGGCTAAACAGATGAGAATTCCCATTAAAAAATAGATGAGAATTGAAGAATTTCTTAGTCTAACACAAGTATATTGGGTTTGTAATTCGTTTATAGATAAGTTGGTACATTCTAACTATATAAATAAAGAATTTCTTGATTAGTGAGCAAAGAGTGAAGAAACTTACTCATTTGTGTATATTTTTATATTTAATAACTAGAACAAATTGGATCGTAGACAATTTAACGTTCAATATCTACTTTAGAATGTTTTGACTTTTTTATTTACTCATAGGTTTTTCTTCAAGTAAGAAAAATGAAGGATTTGATGAATTGACCAAAAAGGAAAAGGGAAATATATTATCAACAATTCAAATAGAGAAGTTAAACAGTGAAAAGGGTAAAATTTCACTTCTAACTGCAAGTTACACGTGCACTCTTAATATTTAGAGTTGTGTTATTTGAACAAAAAGAAAGGCAAAAACTTAAATAAAACTGACACATCTTAATCTTGTTTTTCAACACATCACATCAACTTTTCATCAATGGTAATCACATAAACTATATTTTCATTTTGTTACACTTTTTGTCTACTTATTTGTCCAAATAAAATTATTCTAATATTTCACCCTCATCAGATGCTCATAACTAAATTATTACATTGATATTTACTCAAATAAATAATATTTCACCCTCTAAGAATTTTAGGTAAAACTTTGCCGAAAAATTTCTTCTCAAACTTACTTTATTCTCCGGCTACACACTTTTGACCTACCACTAATCTAAATAATACATACAATATATTCTTCCGTACAGATAATTACCTTTCGTTTTTTACTCTGTTTTGGTAATATGTTTTCTTTGGTAACTTCGTTGTTATTGAAATATATTATAATTTTGGCAAAAATTTGTCTTGGCCCATTGACTTGGTAATGAAAATAATCTAAAAATGGGTCTATTCAATTAATCTCATTTTTATCATGAATAAAAAAAAAATCCAAGCATGTCCCTTTTCAAAATTTCAAAAAATAGCAATAAAGAAAAATCCAAGCATGTTTTTCCTATTTTGTCTTTCTAAATACTAAATAAATAATTTCCAGCAACTTCGGTTATTTTGGTAATGAAAGTCTCCTTCCATTGTTTTTAATGTGGTTTTCTTTTAAAAGAAAAAAAATGGTGGACCAGTGGATAAAAAGATTAATGGAAAAGGACAAGAAATAGGAAAATAAATTTTGAAACAATTATTATCTGAATTGAAGTGGAGAACTATTTTTAAGTTAATAATAATATACTTCTTTATGGAACTTTTTTTTTTTTTAAGACCAATTAATATTCTCTTTGGTGATTTACGATGGCCCTTGGTTGCTAACCAATTGTCCTAGTAACATGTTGGTCTCTAATCTTTAAAAATGGGTAAATTAGTTGTTAAAATTTTATAAATGCACAATTGGTTATAAGAATGAACATCGATAAAACTCTTACAGATAATCACTTAGGTTTGAATGCCTAAGTTCACAAAGTTATGTCTTGTGTCACAACCTAAATTCTCATGCCAACACGAGACAGATTACTTGTGAGGATCAATCATCAATAATCATGTAACAATCTTATGAAAATTTTGATAGCTTACCAGTACGCAAGCTGATGAACTGAATTCATTCAACATACGAAGCATTTTAGTTTGTGCTCATGCTTAAAAGTAAAGATCATCTACAACCCAACATATGCTATATTATATCTAATTTTATCCCGTCCAACGTATAAAAGACGCTGACTAGAACGAATGCAGTACACATGGATGGTTGTTTTGAATGCAACAGATGCCATGCCAATTTATAAGTATAATTGCCCATAAATCTCCAAGAATAGAAAATGATTTTGGCATCAAAAGTATTTTGCTTTATGAAGTGTGACCACGATGATTAGTCCTTTTAAAAAGACAAGTTAGAAGGCACAAGTTAATTATTTTACTATTAGTGGCCACACGGATGAGAATAATGTTAGCACTAATAAACAAATACTATATGTTATGAATCCTAGTCACTTTTATATACTCTTAATTGCACCTTAATTTAAGCTAAAATGTTTCGCTAACATTAGACAAGGCAACAACTCATTGTCAAATAAAGAAATCCCATACCTGTTCATTATTACATCGTCACTAACCTATTTCTAAGAAATTTTTTACATCATTAAATACTTTTCAGTAAAATTGATTACGACATTGAATATATAGATCTAGTCGTGTTAGTATTGAACCCTCGATTATAAGTACAACATACGGTTAACGAATGATAATAAAATAATTATGAGATCAGTGTGTTGTCCATGTGATTGACAATAGTCTATTTTGAAAAGTGATTTATGAAAAAATGAGTAATTGAGATTTGAGAAGTAAAGAAAATGTTAAAAATAATATTGTGTAGAAATACATGGTTGGAAATGAAATTTTGCATATTAATATACTAGTTGATGAAATTTAAGTTGGTACAAACATACGTTAAAAAGTATAAAATGAATCAACCATTGATAAATAGCGATTCTTCTACTGAAATAGATTATAATTGGAGCTTCATCTCCTATGTGACTGCCTAGTGCCTACTAGGAAACTGAGTGAGTCCCACTTAATGCAATTTCAGCTCTCCCTTCCGCCAATTTTTTCTGCAAGCCCCCCCAGAATTTTAAAACTCCTTTTTTTACAGTTTTTACACTGGACCCTTTATATATATTTTATGAAGTCTATTAGATACTATATTACAGTTTTTAATAAATTATGTGTTCAATTAAAATTTGTCACATAATCTACTAGACGTTAAGATAATATCTAATAGAGTCCATCGAACGACTAGACCCCCCTTCCAACCCCCCATTTTAGAGCTTGTTTGAACTTATTTATTTATAAAAATTTGGTAAATTTATAAAAAAGAGAAAAGTAAAATGTGTATTAAAAATATAAAAATATTTGAAATATATGGTTGTAATTAAACAATTGTCAAATCAAATATCAAATTAGTGGTAAATAAAATTATAAATTGAGAAAATAAAGGGAAATAAAGAAGTTCAAACAAGCACTTAGATTTAAGAACGCAGGGGCCCCCTACCCCATAGCGATTTCTGGCAGCTCCCCTCCCCGCACCACCACTTCTCGCCGGACACTGCAACCACGTCGGAGTTCTCCTCATCGGCAGCCACCCCCAGCCCCACTCCCAAATCATTTTAGTTTTTCTCAGTCCCAACCCTAAGAATTGCGCAGAGCATCTTCAGTATATCTATTACAACAAAAACATTTGAAAAATTTAGTGTATCTCTGCTATTCCTGCTGACGTTACATAATGCTGTCTTCTTTGGCCAATCAGTTGCACAAAGAAAATTCTCTCCTTTTGAAGAAGCTAGCTTCGGGAAGTTGTTATTTTGTTTCATTTTTGTTGTAGAAAAATTTTTGCAGCTTCAAAAATTGATGAAAAGTACCATTACCAAAAGTGAATTTTTAAGTTGACAGAATCTTGATTCTTGAATTTTGAAATTTAAGAGAAGTTTTGTGATCTTTGGTGGAAGTCAGAATTCAATATTCATACTCAACAATCAACAATCAGTTAAATTTTCATACAAAAATGGGTGCTTAATACACTTGAGAATGGGTGGCCGACGACGGAAGGAGAAGCAGCAAGGAACCTTCCGGCGAGTGGGGAGGCAAACTGTCCCACGAGGAGCTAAGGAACTAAGGAGCTCGTGTGCGATTCTTTGGGTTGGGGCCGAGAAGAACCAAGCCGATTTGGGGGTCAGGGTTGCTTTCGACCAGAAGAGCTCCAGCGTGGTGGCTGGTTCGGCGAGAGACGTTGGGGGTACGGAGAAGGGGGGTTGCCGGAAATCGGGAGACGGCAGTGGTGGGTTTGGTTTTTGCAATTTAGGGGTGGGAGGAGGTGGGGTGTAAAAACTGAAAAAGGGTTGTAAAAATTCAACTGGGGCCCGCAGGAAAATTGTGGAGAAGGGATGGCTGATATTGCATTGAGTGGGTCCCTCTTCCTCTTTTAGTTGGTAGCCACATAGGAGATTAGGCTCCAAAAAATAAAGCCTAATCTATCTATGTAGAAAAATCGTTGATAAATAGGGCGTTAAGCAAACTTGTTTAGTGTACCATGTTGGCAATCATGACCCGTCGCTTCGTGCCTTGTCATGGGATTTTTATCTACTGTGCATTCTTAAAATTATTGTTAGGACAAAACATTAGTTAATAATAATACTATATTTTCACTTTTATCCACTACTATATATATTTAGACATATTCAATATTCAAAAATTTTATTTTGAACCTTATCTTTTTGATCTATTCTTCCATTTCTTTTTACCATGTTATTGTTGAAATAGTAAACAAGAACATGTTAAGAACTTAAAAGCGACTCTCATCTCAAGTCATATATCTTCTAACCTAGTTTTCATGGCAAGACATTGATTAAAAACTATTCTTTTACTTTTAGTTACTTTTTGTTTGTCAAAATATTTTATCTATCGTATTCTTAAAATTATTATTTGTCTTCAGGACAAAACTTTAGTTTATAATGATAATATACTTTCACTTTTATCTACTATATATGTTTGGGCATGTTCAGTATTTAAAACTTTTATCTTTTTATGTATATATTTGAACCTTATCTTTTCGACCTATTCTTCTACTTTTTTGTTTTTTACTATGTTTTTGTTGAAATCACAAATAGAAACACGTTAAGAACTTAAGATCGACTCTTATCTCAAGTCATATGTATTCTAACCTAGTTTTCATGACTATTTTGTTGTCAAATTATTGTCTTTAGGATATAACATTAGTTAATAATAATAATATACTTTTACTTTTATCTACTATATATGTTTGGACATGTTCAATGTTTAAAACTTTTATCTCTATATGTATATATTTGAACCTTATCTTTTCCACCTATTCTTCCACTTTTTTTTTATTGTGTTTTTGTTGAAATTGCAAACAATAACACGTTAAGAACTAGAAATCGACTCTTAGCTCAAGTCACATGTATGCTAAGTTGCTAACCTAGTTTTCATTACAAGACATTGATTAGAAACTATTCTTTTACTTATATTTACTTTTTGTTCGTCAAAATATTTTATCTATTGTATTCTAAAATTATTATTGTCTTTAGGACAAAACATTAGTTAACAATAATAATATATTTTCACTTTTATCTATTATATATGTTTCGACATATTCAGTATTTAGAACTTTTATTTCTATATGTATGTATTTGAACCTTATCTATTCAACCTAATCTTCTACTTTTAATACTGTGTTTTTATTGAAATTGCAAATAAAAACATGTTAAGAACTCAAGATCGACTCTTATCTCAAGTAATATGTATTCTGATCTAGTTTTCATGACAAAACATTGACTAAAAACTATTCTTTTACTTTTAGTTACTTTTTGTCATCAAAATAATTCACCTACTGTATTCTTAAAATTATTATTGTCTTTAGGACAAAACATTAGTTAATAATAATATAATTTCACTTTTATCTACTATGTATGTTTGGACATGTTTAGTATTTAAAACTTTTATCTCTATATGTAAGTATTTGAACTTTATCTTTTTCCAACCTATTCCTCAACCTTTTTTTTTTAACTATGTTTTTGTTGAAATTACAAACAAGAACACGTTAAGAACTTAAGATCGGATCTTATCTGAAGTCACATGTATTCTAATCTAGTTTTCATGACAAGATATTGATTAAAATTTAAAAACTATTCTTTTACTATTAGTTACTTTCTGTCGTCAAAATATTTTTATCTACTGCATTCTTAAAACTTTTATTGTCTTTAGGACAAAACACTTGTTAATAATAATATATTTTCACATTTATCTACTACATATGTTTGGACATGTTCATTATTTTAAACTTTTATCTCTATAAGTATGTATTTGAACCTTATTTTTTCGACCTATTCTTCCACTTTTTCTACTGTGTTTTTGTTGAAATTGCAAATAAGAACACATTAAGAACTCCGGACCAACTCTTATCTCAAGTCATATGAATTCTAACCTTGGTTTCATGACAAGACATTGATTAAAAAGTATTCTTTTACTTTTAGTTACTTTTTGTTCATCTAAATGTCGTGTAACGCCTTTGGTATTTAAGATTGATTGCAGTATTCAATGTTAAATGGTATTGAACATTTGACTACTACAATATATGGTGTAAAAATAGTTTTTAATACAATTCGGGGATCGTAGAGGTAAGGATAGTAACTCAAACTTAGATAGAATAATCCGGTAAGTGATGCTTTTATCACTAAAATCCTCTTGGTTAGTGTTAAATAGTACTCTACCTACAAAAAACGTAAAATAAATTAATTTTACTATAAAAGGCAATAATATGTGGGGTTCATGGAAAATAGATGGTAATCATCTTTTGTTCTTATCCGAACTTCAACTTAAATTATTTATTTACTACTGAAAACCATTGTTGTTATGGCTATTTTTGAGTTAAAAGAAGAAATAGAAAATCGTTAGACTCTACAGAATAAAGCTAATATTATGGCTATTTATGTAACATTAATTCTCGTACGGAAAAACTACTTAAAAATATACAACACTTTGTTTGTTGCTCAACAATCTATTGGAAATTTCATTGTGAAAGTGACCATGTTGTTGGATTATGGGCACTAGTAATCAAAATGATTAGGTGATTATAAGGCAAACCAATAACATTTAATTAGAGGGATATATGAATGGATCCCACAATCATGTGATCTTAAAAAATGACTCTAGGAGGCCGTTAAAGGGCATTAATCTCGTATTAGTCCAGAATTAATGATAATTAAAGTTGAATTAAGCTTGTCAAATGATTCTTGGTGGAGATTCCATTTTGATCACAAGATTTTATGTCCCCAATTTGTTAATATTCATATATGGGATGGAAAATGCCTCCAAGATCCGATTGTGTATTCTTATTCCCCAATTTCAATTGTTTATATAAAGAAAAAGACTTTGGTCACTTTGTAGAATCTTCCCGATTCCATTCCCATTACTTTGGATTGTTTCTCCGTCTTTTCACCTGCTAATTATAAAAAGTCAATCGTTATTTCTTTATTCTATAAATAAATGATAATTACATATTTATTACGTCATATATTTTTCTTTTCTCGAGTGTAAGCCTCAACCACTCAACAGGTTAAAGTTTTTAGACTAGAAAGACCTATACGTTGCAAAGGGAATTGTTAGTCTTTGATATTTTTGTTACTTCTTTTATAAACCTTTAATTTAAAAAAATAAAGTAGATTAAGGATGATTGTGGTGGAACAAACTATCGCATACATCTTTTTACAATATATTCTTCGTCGGCCGGGGCCCTCTTGTTTTCCTTCTCTAGGTTAAAGAGTAAAAATAGTTCAGCCGAAAAGATCAGCTCAATAAATACTTTAATTCTTTCAAACAATAATAATAAATAAATAAACAAACACCATTTTTACCTGACAAGTGACATGCGTTAAAGGCAAATTGCACAGTACCACGCTTCGAATTCTTCATGTTTGAGACCACACACGGACTATAACCAAGTTTTCTTGCTATTTTTCCTATGAAACCATATATGACTCGATTAAAGAGCCATATAATTAATAAAAAAGAATCACATGTATGAAATCATATATGGCTTCACAAAACATGACTTGACTTTTTTTTATTGGTAGTTGAGCTCCGTGTATGGAACCATATATGGCTTTATAGAAAAATTGAGTTTTTCTCAACTACAATTCAACCAAAAAAAAAACATTGATGTCTGTTTGTCTATGTGCAGAAGTTTTTATGTTGTTCAACATTTCTTCTCCTCCAAATTTTACGATCGTTTTTCATACAAAAAATTGATATTCTAACATATTCATATTCTTGCTAAAACACTTTAAGGTTTGGTGTGACTTGGATTATATCTACACCTTAAGATGTATACTAATAATCAGATGACATATATTAATATAAAAATAAAAATTTATCATCCGTATCTATTCCTTATCTTGAAAAAAAAATGAAACATAGTGAAATAATTTATGTAGTAATTCCATTTTGGCCACAAAATTGTGGTTGCTATGTCACTGTCACAATGATTTTAATACTTCCATGAAACCTTCAAGAAAATTTCCATCAGAAAACAATTATGTTAGAGAAGTAAATGGCCAACAAAATGGCATTCCTTTTTTTAATAAATATATAAATACAAAGTGGAAAGAAAAGGACTGAGTGGAATGGAACCCTTTTGGCATTTTATTAAAATGGATATTTGATTTGATTTCGGGTCCATCCGTACAGATTGACCCAACTTTTGACCACCAATCAACCCCTTCCCCAGCCGTCCGATCTATTTATCAGATCATGAATCTTCAGATCCGTTGGATTCTTTCACTGTTCTCAAGTTGCAATGTCTTTTATTTTATTTATTTATTTATTTTAGTATATGATGAATTAATTACAATACATTGAATTGAATTATATGTAAATTGGTATAAAATCAACAAAGACATTAGTTTTTTTAAGAGAAGCTTAGGGGGGAAATTTTGGCTCTTTAGTGGGAATCAAGAAGCAAATAATACCTATTCAATTCTCGATTTTGAAAAACCATAACAAACTAAATGAAATAATAGTATGGATGCATTCGTAGTATGAAATAGAGTATCAATGCATTCTTATACCTTGGATGGTTCCAAGTGAAAACATTAAACATCTGATTTGCATAATAAAAAGGTCTATGCATTTCATAGGCATTGCATTAGCGCTCACCAATGTCAAAGAAAGTTATTACAGCATATATTCTGTCACTTTATGGAAGAGTCATGATTAGTTGAAGAAATTAGAATCACTCTAATGTGTTGCTGGAAACTTTCATATATGGGCTTTCAGGCCAGCCCAAAATCATGTGGGCCCATCGGATTTAACCTGATACAAATGATAAACAAATAGTCAAGGGAACATTGAATTAAATTGTAGCTGGTGTATTTGATGGTAAATACTTCTCATACAAAATGTCGCTTTTTCATCTAAATTTCTAATTTTGCGGTATTTGATTGATTTTCTTTTGTTATAAAAGGATTCCAAATCTTGATAACGTAAATAGCAATCCCATTCTAGCACTTATGAATGGTACATTTATGGTGCCATCTTAGTTAGTATGTTTTTTTTTACAGGGCAATTATCGGTTAGAAATTTTAAGAAATATCCATCAATAATATGAAGAACGCTACCTCCGTTCTCCTCTACAACATTTTCTTGTAGAACTCTTTTTGTAAAATCTCTCACTCTTAATCAGAAATATCCAACCAAAAATTAAAAATAATTCCAAGCATAAACCTTTTCTATCTAATTTAATCTTTTCTAAATAATCTTAGGGATTTACTAAATAATCAGTTTTACTAAATTCAAGTATAAATGATTTCAAACATAAATAATCTTATTAGGTTTACTAAATTCAAGCATAGACCCAAAATTAGAGTTTTACAATTCACATATCAAACTCATTAAACAAACCTTATTTCAAGCATAAATAAACCCAAAACTGAGCTTTACTTGATCGAGTTCACGTCATTACCTTGAGAGTGGAAATGTCGAGTGATGAGTATAGTAGAGAGAGTTCACCGCTGGTTGTCACCCTAAGTCTCAGTCGCCGTTAGAAAGAAAACCCCAACTAGAAGTTTGATGTTGGAGCAAGTCGATTGAGTTTGAACAGAGAGATGGGGTTTAATTCTGAACTAAATTTTCCACCCGTGCATACAATACGGATTCAACTCAAGAAAAGAACTCAATTCTTTTTATTCAAATGCAACCAAGAACCATATGATGAATGAAAACGTGAATAAATAGATTGCCTAAAAGGTTAGCATACTCCAAATGGTGGAGTCTACAAAAATGTCAAAAACAATTAAAAAAACAATAATGTGAAGTAAAGAAATGGCTGAAAACTGAAAAACGTAACATAATTTGAGGAAAAAACGAAAATAGCAATTCTTCTCGTTGAGCTACCCCAAGGTTGGTGTCATTAGCTAAAAACAGACTTTAGACGCAAAAGTTATACACATTTATTCAATTATCGGTAACTGTACCATTTCATTTACACAAGTTAAATGCAGAAAATTAAAATAACGTCATTTAAATTAGGAATCTTAAAAAAAATGAAAAGAAGAAAAAAGAAATCCATTTAATAAAACTAAAAAAATGAAGGGATTAATGATGTCATGATGGGGTAAGCACATTATAATTCTAATAATGCCAACCAAAATAAGCAGGGGAAATTAGTCTAATTGTGCCCGCTAACTCTTGAATTATTATATATATATATATATATATATATATGAGATATAATTGGATAATTGAATTCAAAATAAAAATTGGTGTCATGTGTTGAAAATAGATTCTGAATGCAAAATTTATGCACATTACTTCAATTACTAGCAACTGTATCATTTTAGTTCATGTATGTACGTTAATTGAAAAAAAACTAAATATAACGTCATTAAAATTATGAATCTCAAAAAAAAAAGGAGAAAAGGAGAAAAAAGGAAATACATTCGATAAAAATTTTTTAAAAAATGAAATGATTAATGACTTCATAATGAGGTAAGCACATCAGAATTCTAATTGTGTCAATCAAAACAGGCGGGAAAAATTAGTCTAATTGTGCTCACAAACTCTTGAATTATATATATAGAGATGGTAAAAAATATTTATTTATCTTTAATTGATCTATTTAAGAGATAGGGTCATTGGATGAAACTATAAAATACTATCCGCTTATACTAGAAAATTTTCAAAGTAAATAAGATCTTTTAGAAAACGGAAAAAATACTTTCCTATGAAAATGGTACTTTTTTATTTTCTAAGCAGCTCATAGCTCTAATGTTAATTCCATTTTCACCAAATACACATCATAGAACTTATTTTTTGATAAAATTTACAGTCAATTTAATTGTCTAAACAATATTTACTTTCTAGGTAAGTTTCATGTTTGTTCTCCTAGAGGTTGTTGCTATTTTTTTATTTTATTTTTTAATATGGGGACTGCTTATATGACAACTTTTGATCCACCTTTTGTATGGGAATTGATCAACTACCCCATGCATATACAAAGTGGGGTATGAAGTTGTTACATAAGTGAAGCTTAAGAAATCAGCACCCACATTAAATGAACAAAATTGCTATTGCTAGAATGCTAGTGCACAAAGCGATATCCCATAAGAGATGGGAAATTAATTCATAATTAGATGTTTCTTCCCTCCCTACTAATAGCTTGACAAGTGAAATAAGTCACGGGACCAAGATGTCACTAAATAATTATATTCATAGAAATATCAATAATAATTTTCCAACAAGATCAAAGGTGATATCTCAAGTAGTAAAGAATAACTTTATCAAGATGACATCCTGAGTTCGAGTCTACACGCGTTCCTAAAATTTCCCAAATTGTATCAAA
Source organism: Nyctanthes arbor-tristis (assembly GCA_963692815.1). Lineage (NCBI taxonomy): Eukaryota > Viridiplantae > Streptophyta > Magnoliopsida > Lamiales > Oleaceae > Nyctanthes > Nyctanthes arbor-tristis. Next base: position 37,151 of record CAVNYN010204875.1, read on the forward strand.
AATAATAATTTTCCAAAAACAACTATTCCTCCTAAAAAACGTGTGTGCACTAGTACTACTTTGTTTTAAACCCACTTTCACTTTTGCATTCAACCCAACACAACCTTTCACTTATAATTTTAATTCATCATAAAATTTTAATTCATCAAACCAAATGAATCCGATCTTCTTCAACTCTATATTAGACAAAACAAATTCGGGCTCACTCTCTTACCTTCATATTGATCAATTATCAATTCATTAAGATGTAACACATAGCAATAGAGATGAAACATGTGATAATAATGGAGACAAACAGAAGTGGGAAATAATAATGAATCACAAAATTATCCTTTTTCAATTGCGTGCTGCGCCAAATGTGGAAAACGAGTTTTGCTCATCCCTCCGTATATCCGTCGGTTGTATCGAATCAAACATAGCCGTAAAAGGACACGCCAAAAACGAGTGGGGCGCAGAAGCGTGAAATAGAGCCAAAAGTTGTTAGGAGGGGGATAAGAAGCTCAGGCCCAACACGCCATCAAATACACAACCACTGGTATAATTAATTTTAAATTTAATGGAAAAAAGTAAATGCATCTCACGTGTGTTCACCATGCAGTCACGTGCATTTCATGAATTCCCTCTAGAAAGCGACGTTTTGGGAGAGAAACGTGTAACAAATGACGCCAACAAATCTACACGTGGCGTCAACTGCGCACTTTCATGCTAACCAATTTTTTTAAATATTTGTTTATTTTCTTGGTAGAATTTATGAGGAATGTTTATTTTAACATGTGCACCAATTTTATACATAAATTTATACTCACCAATTTTATACTCACGCTCTTAAATTTATACATAAAAATAATAAAATTGTAAAATAATAAGTGATATTGTAGATATAATATAATTACATTCGATGATGAAAGAGTATCTATTTGTGGCACATAAACATACACATCGCTTATTTATACCATTTTTTCATGTCTCTTTAAAATTATTCAAAAAGTTGAAGTTTCAAGGAAAATATAGCAATAGACATTTAAATAAATATAGGACGATGCGTACAATTTTTGTACATCTTCTATATATAAATAACATTTCTCGATCTCGCCAAAACTCCTATGGACTAATGGCATCACAGTAGCATTTTCATACTTTAGGTTTAGGATTCTATTTCATTCATTTACCTGACTAGTACAATGGGATTCTAGAGGATGAGAATTGAACTATGAAGAAGAGAGTAGAAAACTTATCTGTATGCCATTATGCTATACTAGATTCTCACATGTGTGTTGCACAGGAAGAATACATATCAAATTATTTTAAAAAATAAACAATATGAAATGTTATATGTTTTTTTTCTTTCTTTTTTTTTTGGGTAAAATTTTATAAAATTATGTTAACCAAATAATAATGTAAACCAGTTAAACCACCCACGTGTTGTACAGGTAATAAAACTTATTAAAATATATCATTAGATAGTTGCATAATAAATCTACAACATTTGCACCTTCGTAGAAAATATAAAAATAGAAATATGCATTACTTGAATTAATAAGATCAATTGACTTAGTAATCGTGAAATTTAAGATCGTTCAAAAGAAAATCTACATTCTTACAACTAATCTCTTATAGATATACAATAATGAGAAAAATATATTACTATCATTTAATACATTTGAAAACATAAGTTCAATCACAAATATATAATATTATCAAATTTAAATTTGTCACATCTATAATTATCAAACGTTCTGATCAGATACGCCTCTCCCCTTACTCGACCCGTACCCATTTGAATCGAGTACAAGATAAGGTGGTTCAAGTTGGGTAGGTAAAAAATACTCGTTACCCATCACATTTTCAAAGGTCATAAAACAATGTAAAATGCAAAAAAAAAAAAAAAATCAAATAAAATAAAATAAAATTAAACTCACTAGCACACACTGCGAATATGGTGACTGAACGAATTAAAAGGGATTAAGGTTTGTTTTGGAATTGGCCTTTTCAGATTTGATATTTTAATTTATTAATGAAAAAGTCTAATAAAAAGAAAATAGACAAAGTGGTTAAGGCATGAGTGTTAAATTTAATTGTCACATGTTCAAATTAAAATCAATTGTCACATGTTCAAATCTTTTCTAAGTCCTTTCACCAAAGTTTTTGTAAAAAATAAAAAAAGAAGAAAAAAGAACATTTACCGCGAGATTTATTAAATAAAAAAGGGCGGAGGTGCAAAACAGGGCTGAACAAATAAACCGTCAAACCGGAAAATTGAACCAAACACGAAAATAGTTTGGATTGGTTTGGTTTGAAAAGTGTAATGGTTTGGTTTGGTTTGGTTTAGTTTTAAAAAATTTCAAACCAGTTGAAATGGTTTGGTTTATGTTTCGATATTTAAAAAACCGCTTAAACCAAACTGAACCGTTTTTTATATTTTAATTAAAAATTATTAATGTGTAAGTAATATGAGAAAAAATATTAAAAGATTTAATTCATTTATGATTGTCAAATTTGTTGATACTCTAATAAGAAATTCCTCATGATAATTTAGTTCATTTTAGTAATTTAATAAGCTAATCTTTCACTAATTTAATTAATACCCTTAAAAATTTTGACATTTAGACGTTTCAACAAAATAGCACTTCCATAAATATAATCTGACAATATCTCATTTGAAACTTATATATTATTTTAGTTTTTTTACCTGTTAAATTTCATTAATTATATGTTTTTATTTTAGTAAAATTTACTAACTTTTGATGAGTTTGATATTGACAATAGTATTCAAAAAGAATATTAATATAATAGAATATTTATATTTATAAAACTATCATATTTTGAGTCTATTTTCATTACGTCGATAGACAAACCGTAGTTTAAAACCAGACCGAACTGAAGAATTAGGTTTGGTTTGGTTTGAAAAATTAAATGGTTTTATTTGGTTTACAATTTCTCTAAACTGAATCCAATGGTTTGGTTTAAAAATAAATCAAAAACCGCCTGAACCAAATTGTGTTCACCCTTAGTACAAAAGATACCGAGACTTAGTTCTCTTAATTAATATATATATATAGATTGGTCTTGACGTTATTATTTAAAGATTGTTAGTATTATTTTTTAATTAAAAAATCATGTTAAGTAACATTAGTGGCGTTGGACACCAATTTAGTTGACAATAAACATGGTATTAAATGATACAAGTAAAATTAAATATATGCGTGTATTAGAAAGGGCATAGGTGTTGGGGGAGGGGGGAGGCTTTGCTTGGACACACCTTATTTAAAAATTTTTTTTTTTAACCATATAAATAATTACAAAAAAATTAATATACAAATTAATATTAATTTATATTTTCAACACATTCCAATATTAACCGCGGGCTCCCACCCAAACTAACATCATTCACATAAGTTGGTCTGGAGTACTAATTGCTCAAAAATCATTCAAGTATATTTGTATAGATAAAGTTTTCTTCGTAACTTGTGCCCATGACTCTCGAGCTCTCAAGTTGTTGACAAGAAGATATCTAATATTTACATATATGTTTACATATTATATCTATGTGTCTCATTAAATGTTTAAAAATAATTTCAATATATAAGTTGATGTAGACTAATGATAAATACATTAATTGGGGTTATATATGAAAATGATAAATTAAATACATATTCAATATAATCAGTAGTGGATCTATAAATTTAATTTATACGGGTTGTAATACAAAAAATTACAAATTTAATAAGGCCAATATCAATTTTTTATTTTTTTCTATATAAATTTTAAAAAAATTTTGGGCCGAGGGGTTGGATCCACCCATGAATATAGTAAATGAACTATATAATTTTTTGAGACAGATGAAAATAATACAATAAGTTATCTTTATGTCACTGAAGGATTATTTTTTTTAATAAAAATTGTCATTTTGGGGTCGACATTTTTATTTTGTCATGTTTAATTAACGCTTTTCAACATTCAGCACGAAATCAAGTTTTCTTTAAAATAAAAAATAAAAAAAAACGTTCATAGGAGAGGGTAAATTTTCTATTTTCTCAGCAATTCATACCTATTTTTAATTCCTAATATATACTACCTAATTTTATTTTTATAATATTATATATGAATTAGTTTTAAGGATTAATAATTAGGCACGTACTTAATTAACATGTGATTATGATCTCAATAAATTATAATATCTAAGTGGAAATGGTTATTATATTACACTAGATTTTTTCTCTCTCAGAAACTTTTAATGCAAATATACTACCTGATGCACCCGTGAAAAGATGTTGTACTATATTTCAACGTACCAACAATTAATACTTGTGTTAACTACTCTCTCCATCCTAACTATTTGGTTGTATTTTTATTTTTGAGATGTCTTAAATATGTGATAATTTTTCTATATTAAAAAAAGTCTAATTTACATTACTTATAAATCTATCATTATTTAATACTTTAATTATAACTATCAACTTTAAATAATACTCATTAAATATGGACAAATTAAGAACATAGATTACAAAATGTGTCTTTCCAACACATTTCTCAATCTTTGTGAAAAACAAAGTGAACCATTTATTTGAGAGGGAGAGAGTATCAGTTTTTGTGACACTAAATAATATAAGTACAATTCAAGTGAACAGAATCATAAGTTAGTACTTTTAATGGATTGATGAAATAAAACGACATACCTACATGTGATAATAATAATTGTGTAATGACATGACACGAAAAATCCGTATAGTACTTTATCCATTCGAGCATAATACAAAATCACGTTTAAAAGAAATATCAGATAACGACAATAATGACCTAGTTTTCTTTGCGGTTTCGTTTCTTCAATCATTGATTAAGATTATTTAAGTATATTTTTAAGAAAAAGTACACGCCGTTGTTCGTCTCCCGCCACTGGCCAATTTTTTGTCATGCTTAATCTCTATATATGTTCAATATATTTTTTTTCAAATATTATAAGGGGAATATTGAGGGAGAGGAATTGAACTTTAGATCGAGCGTATGAGAAACCTATTTAAATACTACTAGACCACTTGAGTCTTAGCGTGTTCAATAATTTCAAATGCAAAAAAAAAAAATAAAAATAATAGAAAAATAGGTTGGGGTGGGGGGAGAGAAAAACATTAAATATTTCAATAATAATAAAAAAATAAAATAAGTATTAAAGATTTGAAAAAATAATTATACTATATATTCATATATATAAAAATATATATACGCACGCGCTAATTATGAGCAGGATAAAGATAAAAAGAAACATGAAATTTGTGCTGTGTTAAATTTTCGACCTAACCGAGGGTGGTTTCCTTTCCTTCAACCTTAAACCATTGAGTCCTCCGCAGTGTCTCTCAGACTCCATCACTTACATGGACTCCTTTCTCTTTTTTTCTTTCTTTCTTTCTTTCTTTCTTTCTTTCTTTCCTTCCTTAGTTTCTATCGATAGAACCGAGAGAAGAGACTAAGAAATGAGAAGAAATGGAGGCACCCGTCGTTTAAATTGCAGATGATTTGTTTTCTTGAAACCGCAATCTTTTTTTGTCATTGAATTCTCAGTTTTGCAGCGCAGGAAATGGGATACTGGTGTGTGTTCTTTCTCATTAATCTCTGTTTTTTTTTGGTTTAATATTTATTTATTTTTTATGCGATGAAACTTATATGCGAAGTGTATTTTTCTTGTCCTTGTGTAGATTCTTTGCTTTGTGAGATTTTTTTTTGCCGATTGGGTATTTTTGTGGAGAAAGATCAAATTTTTTACATGGACTAAGATGGGGTTGGGTTGAATCGGTCTCTAGAGTTGTTGCATGTATAGGATTTTGAACTCTTTGGTAAAGAGGCAGGAATTTATCTTACGACTGGGTAATTAAAGGTGGAGTCTTTCATAAGTGGCTTGAATTCATACATGTAAGCTGGGGTGGCAATGGGAAATGTTGTATTGAGTGATGAGGATAAGGCTTTGGCGGCTGTGGTTTTGGGGGCTAAGGCCTTCGAGTATTTGATGTGGAGGGCTGTTTCCCCAGAATGCTCATTGGTGGCCTTGGGAAACGGTGAGAATTTGCAGGATAAGCTTTCAGATCTCGTGGAGCGTCTTAATGAATCCAATTTTAGTTGGAATTATGCGATTTTCTGGCAACTTTCACGATCCAAGTCAGGCGAGATTGTTCTGGGATGGGGAGATGGGTGTTGTCGAGAGCCTCGTGAAGGTGAGGAATGGGCAGGTAGTTTTATTTTCAAACCGAGATTTGGGAATGAGACTCAACAGAGGATGAGGAGAAGAGTTTTGCAGCTGTTGCACGGTTTATTTGAGGGAGTTGGTGATGCTAGTTATGCCTTTGTATTGGATAGGATCACGGATATTGAAATATTTTTCCTTGCATCAATGTACTTCTCTTTCCCTAAAGGAGAAGTTGGTCCTGGTAAATGTTTTGAAACTGGGAAGCATGTGTGGATACCTGATTTATTGACCTCGCCACTCGACAATTATATCAGGTCATTTCTTGTAAAGGCTGCTGGCATTCGAACAGTTGTTATGATTCCAACTGATGTTGGGGTGGCGGAGTTAGGATCGATGAAAGCCATCCCGGAAAACTTGGAGTTGTTGCAGACTATAAGATCTTCCTTTTCGTCGGTTTCGTTTCTTGGTGGGGCAAAAGTTTCTGCAGCTGCGGTGGCGGTAGCCGACAAAAATAATAGAGATGGCGTGGCGTCTTATTTGGTAAATGATAACCAACCAGAAGCAGTTAACAAGATTTTCAGGATGGATTTAGAGTCGGCTCGTGTAGAATCCAGGGAAAAACTTTCTGCTGGAAATTTCAAGGACAAGCAAAAGGAAGCATTGGCAAGTGGGAGCAGGGTGCAATATACAAACACTTGGAATGATTTTGATGGTGCAAGATGGACGCGATTCAACACTGGAACACCAGGAAACCCGATGGAGCTTTGCATGCGTCATGTCCCAACCGGAAAATTAAATGAGTTTGTTGATAGGGCAACGGAAGGGATCCAGGTTAAGAATGTTCAGCATCAAGAAGCGGCAAAAATGCCCATTGATTTCACCGGAGCAACCTCGAATGCTATAAATTCTCAGCCACTTAATATTGAGTCTGAACACTCGGATGTTGAGGTGTTGTCTAAGGAAGAGAAAGCTGTCATATTAGAAGAGAACAGGCCTCGGAAACGTGGGCGCAAGCCTGCCAATGCAAAAGAAGAGCCAATCAATCACGTGCAGGCGGAGAGGCAGAGGCGTGAGAAGTTGAACCAGCGATTCTATGCGTTGCGAGCTATCGTGCCCAATATATCCAAGATGGACAAAGCTTCCCTCTTGGGAGATGCTATAGCTTACATAAATGAACTTCAGAAGAAGCTAAAGGACTTGGAGACAGACAAGGAAAAACTTGAAAGCTCCTCAGGAGAGTCCTCGGCTTCAGTACCTCAACTGAAACCAGAACTTCGTGCCCCAACTCCTCGCATTGAAATTGAAACAGTCAATGGTCAAGTCATTGTGAAAGTAGCCAGCCCATTGGACACTCACCCCATATCAAAGACCATCCAAGCAATCAAGGATGCACCGGCTACTATCCTCCAATCACTGGTTATCACAGGGACAGACAAAGTGTACCACACATTTGTTGTCAAGCCACAAGGATCACAGAGCTTAACTCAGGAAAGGTTGATAGAATTACTTTCTCGCAACACCAACACCTCACAGCCATCACCTTCAGCAGGGTAATCTTAGTATATGCTCTTAACATATTTTCTCTGCAGTTATGTGTAGTTAGCTAATATGGAAAGCTTCTGCAGAGAATTATGGTAATGCTAGTAATAGAAGAACATCTCTTGAACAGACTCTGGTGTTCCGTTAGCTGATATTAAATTAGATTCTCTCACAAGGACATAAGTTAGGAAGATAAAGTAAATCCATTATGTTTTTATGGATTTGCAATGCTGCCATTTTAATTCCTTTGTTGGTTTTTGCTTGCCCCTATTCTTTCTTCTCCCGGTTAGATGTTATCTTCCTGTTTTCATACACGCCTGCTTGTTATTTTAGCTTGATGGATAGATTTAGTTGCTTGCAAAGAAAGCAATGTGTTTCTTATAGGTAAGAATGAATGATGGGTGGCTCTCAGAAGTCAAGAAACTTCATATACCAAGCAGGAGATTTTGAAGTCATCAGGTTTTCTTTCGACTTACAGAGCATGCTTGGTTGCTTGTGACTTTGTTATTAAAATTTACTTTTGATTCACTTCTTTTGTCGAAAAATCTTCTAAGCAAGATCTCGCGCGAGTGTGTGTGTGTGCGGGCGCGCGTGTGTTTTTTTTGGGGGGGGGGGTGTTGCGGGGTGGGGGCACACTCATAAAACATGGAAAATATTATTTTTCCATTTTGGAGCAAATTTTAGAAAATGGTTTGTTGGCAGATAAATGCAATTAAATGTTGACTCATTTTGTGGGCAGTTTGAAGAGGCTTCTTATCTAGTGTTACATGACATTCATTGACTGAAAATGACGAGTGCATGTGAACAGATATCCTATGGTTTCCTAAAAGAATGTAATAAGAGACAAGAAAACATATAGTATAACGTGTGGATTGTGCGGGAACAAACTTGTTAGGTAACCTGTCATATTGTAATTTTTATTATTTCTTGTGACTCAACGCGAGTTCACTGTAATTTATTTAAGAAGTGGTTAAACAAGATTGTCCATTACAATGTAGTGGGAGTTAAATCACAAGTGCTAAACAGTATAAAAGATGGATAAAATTTGTAAACTTAAAAACTGCTTATTGCTATGTAATCTACCACATGGGAGTGCGAAAAATTTTTTATGTTGACGTAAGATGTCAATGATATTATTTCAACATTAGTAAATATCACCATGTGACATAATATTTACAGAACACTCCATATCTCTAAAATCATACCAAATCATATCAGCCATTAATATTTATGCTACATTATCTTTTTGGTGCCATAATAGCACACATATGGTGTTTAAACATTTTCAGGAACTAAAAATGCCAAGAAATCAAGTATGAACCTGGCGATCATTCACAAGATTCTCAAATATTATTTGCCCGCTTAACCTCCATGAAGAATAAAAACGATTTAAAGTTGCTATAGAGCAGGCACTACATAAGTGTAAAATATAACTCAAGGAAAAATCTGGATAGCTATTGAGAGTTCAAAAGTTCCATTCTCATTTCTGAGTTCAAGGTATCCTACCTCAAGAAAAGAAAAAGAGAAACATATTTCCAACCTGTGTGCAAGAGACGAATACAGAGCAGGTATCCTACTACAGAAAAAGAACAAGAACAAATGTTTCTCGAACCTATATACAAGAGAAGAATATAGAGCCGGAGAATAATCTTCATGTCTCATGCATCATTGGACTTTCCTCCACATGAATATCCTTCCAGTGGGGTATCAAGCCCAAAGGCAATGTTCTTGCATGAAGTATCCTCGACTTTTGCCTCCTTAGCCATTACTGCAAAATCAGTTTGTAGCAAAAAATCTAAACTAGATGGTTTCCCTCAGTCATGTTAACATCCCCATGTACAGGGTGAACTTCTTGTTCCTTTTCCTTGCTCTTTTCATAAGCTTCAAGCTTCCTATTGGGACACCATTTGACAATGTGCCCCTCCTTGCCACAGTTGTAGCAAACCCTCTTGTTTTCTCTTCTAGGTAAAAATCTATTATCAAACTTCGGCTCTGCAAAAGGAGCCTTGTTGGAGGTGGGTTTGTCTTTGTGGCTGACACGAGACTCTTCTTCATTCTTTAACCAATGCATCAACATATTAAGAGGTAAAAACTCCTCCTGCATCAATCTCACACGGTATTCCTTCCATGATGGTGGGAGCTTGGACACTATGGTACTGACATGAAAGTATTCATCTATCCAGGTTCCAGAAGCCATAATAGAATTTGCAATGTTCTGGAGTTCTTGAACTTGCTCCAAAACTGATACCCCATCAACCATCTGAAAATGAATATATTTGTTGATTTGAGACCTGATTGTTCCGAAGTCATCATTGTAAGCTAATTGAAGTTGTTCCCAGAGCTCTTTAGCTGAGTAATTCTTTTGGGAGTAATGATGAAAAAGATGATCTGATAAAGAATTCAGAATATTGTGTTGGCAAATGTAATCATCATCAGTCCATCTCTGCACTGCAGCTTTTGCTCCAACATTTTCTTCCAAACTAGTTTCTGAGTTCAAAGGTATGATTGGGCACGGCTCAGTAAGCACATATGCAACATTCAACTGCTTCAGAAAAAATTCCATATTATGCCTCCAAGAATGGTAATTTTTTCCATCAAGACGGGAGGTTTGTATAGGAATGAGTCTTTGACGAATAAAGGAGTTAAATGCATCGTAACGCAAGTGTCCTTGAGAAGCAAAACCAGGCGCCGTTGTGGTGGATGTGTCACCTTCTGTTTCTTTTCTCTGGATAAGAGGGTGGACAGATATACCAGCATCAATTTGATTGTTTTCAATAGCTTGCCCTTTATGGGCATGTTCGACCACTGAACTTGTCATGTCCAGTGCAGTCTGCTTTGCAGCATCTTCGGATCTACAATATATCAACTCATGTTATCCGTGTATCAGAATTAATTTAAAAAAAAAAAGAAGGGTTGTCAAAATGAAACCCAATTTTCATGGCTGAAGAAATTACTGACAACAAAAATGTGAGGACAAATTTGATAACATTCACGGCAACGTATCTTTTGAGGACATTCCTCTCAAATCTATTTTTCTAGAATCAAGGAAAAATTTCTTTGTCAATTCTACGTTTGGAGATAAAATGAAAATGCAACCCTCAACTGCCTCTTGATTGCTACACAACCACCATTAAGAATTTACATTCATAGTTATGACACCAAAAAAAAAAAAAAAAAGAGATCTGGGATTTGTCATAATAGAACAAATTTAATTCAACTAATCACGAGCAATTG